>JABTTQ020000548.1:600000-750465 GCA_016081115.2 Rehmannia glutinosa | reverse complement strand
CTAAGTTCGATTACATTGCTAATTGGCAGATTTTGTAAGCAAATTTAGGTCGCGAATAAATAAATGTCCCGATCTTGAAAATTATGAGGTCGGTTCCTAAATTCTCTAAATTATTAGGAGATTTAGGTTTTTAAAGTTTTGAGTTAGATTTTTATAAAATTCTCACATTGGCCCCAAATTTGATAAAATTGTCATTTTGGGCCACTAAGTTTCCAAAATAATTAGAACTCACAAATCGGAAGGGCTTTTAATATGAATACGGTTGGAAAATGTCACTAAGGTCGTTGGATGTTGGGACAAAAAGCAGTTTTGAAAAGAAATAAGTATAAGTCCGCCTTTGAAAATCTCCTTTTGTCCCATTTTAAAATAATTGACTTTAAGGTCTTTGGGGTCAATTGTTATGAAATTTGAACCTTGGGTCAAAAATATCATTAAGTTATAGTTAAATTAGTATTTCCAGTACATGGACTGTATAAGTCCTGGAAAGTTCATTTGGATCCTCAAGTTTAATCTTTTACAATTTAGTCCTCAATTTTTATAAAATTACTTTCCAAGCTCTAAACAACTTGGATTTTGGAATACACTTAAAATATATTATTTACGGTCCGCTAAGAGTTAAAATTTCAAATCTAGAAAATAGTGTAGATCCCAAGGGGTATAAGTAAGGTTTAGAGGGGGTTGAATAAACCTTACCAAGCTTTTAATTTTAGTCCTTTTAAAATATTTACGAGTTAATGCACGGCTAAGTCCTTGAGGGACAACGAAGTTAGTTAATCGTGAGTTAGCCACTCAACGTACGATAGAGTCATTTTGATAGAATAACTCGATTGTTTCTCAAACTTTAATCCAGTGCATGATGAGTTTTTCCAGAAGGGAAACAAACACCCGAATTTGATTTAACTTTGTTTTAACACTTGACTTTAACTTAGTAATTTATCAGTTGGATATGGCAAATTATCGGCCAGATATAAAATATGTGTGCGAGGAATGTAAATATGCGAGAACGAAATGACACAAGTAAATTTTATAGAGGTTCGAAGATGGGTAATTCTTCTCTTACTCTCTACTCCAACTCCGGAGAATCCACTAAGTAATGATCAGTTTACAAAGTGGTTATCGGGTCTAGAGACAAGTCTCGATCACGCAATGACTTGCTCCTTGGACTCGATGCAGAGATGCCTTGTTCACCTGGTGCGCTTCGTCCGATTGATTCTTCCCGCGGCTACGCTTACTGCTTGACTCGGCTTTTCTCAAGCTTCTGGATTTGATCAAAGCCCTCCAATAACTTGAGATTGGTTCGGCGTTGGACCTTCCTGCAATCCTCCTTGGAAAGTAGGCCCCTTTTGTTCTTAAAAGTTTCTCTTGACCGGTTTGAAGTTGTCTTTCCCTCGCGGCTTAGTGTTGGATCGATTTCCTTGAGATTTAGGCTTGAGGATTTTGCTTGAATAACTCGGAATATTTGCGGTTATAGTTTTTTGAATATTGCTTGCTCGTTGCGTAGTTCGGGTATTCATGGTAACCTTTTCTCAATGTGATTCCTCGGCCTTTTATAGTGAACTTTCAAAAATACGCCCGTTGAAGAGATAGGCTGATTTTCAAAAGTCACTTGTGTTCGTTGGCTTGTCTTGTTGCGATCCAGATGTTGACATTTCCTCGTATTAAATGAATGTCCGACTTTGGTTCGACACGGTCGATCTTCCCATTGGTTTGTTCCTTTTGCACGCTTAAATTTGGCAACTTAAAAAGCGTAGCAACATGGAAGATACTTATTTAGTAAACTTCTTGACTTATGTGCAACGGATTCTTTTTCGGTAACTCCTCTTTCACGCCTTTTCCCCAGGTGACTTGAGTGCTCCAATGATTGAAAGACTCATCTGTCGCTTCAACTGACTTTGCCGACTTCTTGGATTGACTTAAGCGGCTCTTCCCCTACACCAGCATTGCGTCTTGATCGAGTCCTTGATCTTCTATCTTGGCCATACTCGGTTGTTCCTCATTGGTCTTTCACTTCTTGATTGACTTCTTGTATTCCCAGGAATGGTGACTTGACTCATTCATTCAAACTATCTATTACAATAAGAATTACAAGGAAAATGGGTGCCAACTTTCTAGTTTAAGTTTTACATGGCATTCATCAAAAACTAAACAATAAATTTCAAACAATTTCCCCGCTTTTTGATGATGCCAAAACTTAAAAGATTCATAAAATGTAAACAACAGGATACATACGGACAATGCATAAACAAAAGAATGTATGTGTTGAATAGAATCATTTTATTGATCATATCATTCTAGTTCTTTACAGGTTACATTTTACAAGGTGTATCGAGGCATACCATATCTAGCAAATTTCACACATCTTTGAGATCTGATCTGAAAAGTGATATGATTCAAAAACACTTTATAAATTATCTGGATGACTTACAAAAATGTATTTACAAAGGTAAAATACATGAAGAGTTCAAAGAACACTTCATCCGCCTTCGCCGCCTCATTTCTTCCTCTTGACTCTTGCGTCATCATCCTCTCTCTCTTTCTTTTCTTTTTCTTCAAGCTATTTCTTTTCACGCAAAGCTCTCTTGTGACTTCATCTTTTCTTTTCCTTTCTTGCCTTTCTTTGTGACTGATCTTGTCTTTTGTTTTCTTCTTCAATTCTCTTCACATATTGACATTTTTCTAGCCACTTCCCGATTAGCTCTTTGCATCATGACCCGACCAGGTAGATCCTTCGCTTTTTGCCTGGATCTACATATTGATATTTTGGGTAGAGTGTCAGGTTGAAAACCTCTTATCACCACTTCTTCCTCCTCCTACTCAAATTGTATATTGTCTTGAAGTCTTCTTAACTTGCAAATTGAATGAGGCTGGTAATCTGATTCTTCCTTGCTCACACCACATCTTCAGACCATCCCGATACAAATCTCGGAGAGCTTGGCTAACGGCATATTTTGAAATAGCCTTCGGATTCGGAGTTGAAATTCTTCAACCCGATCTTGGCTCATTTCCGTCATCCGGAATGGCATATTGATCCTTTCCTACTTAGGAATGCCACCAAACTATTTCAACATTTCATCAATGCGGGCATCCATTCTCTTGTCGAACTCCTCCGTCCAGCTGCTTCCCTACAATTTTTATTTTATCGGACATGGGCACGGAGAATGTTGGAAGCGGGCGCGGAGTCATTGGAAGTTTCTTGATTATAAATCTTTTGACATGATTCCTGGCTTTGAGGGTTTAGAAGCAAACGTTAGTCACATCCTTTGACCTTTCCCCTCAACTGACTTTTCGTTCTCACTTAACCCAAGCTGTTACATCCTTTTTGCTTCTCGAAGTGTTTAACTTCCTTCAATTTCCTCGGTATTCCTCTTCCCCCTTTTGGAATCATCTAAGGAGAGAGGAAACCGGGAACATTCTGCAAGAGCATAATATCCGATCGGCCTAAGAGCGAGTTACGCTTAGAGTCTCTTGCGGCATAAGGCATGCGGAATTTTGAGCGTAGTGGCCTTCAATTCGGATGCCACCAATTTCATTTTAAGCCAATGTAGAAAGGTGAACTTAAATCATGGTCTCTTGAACACGCACTTTTCGATGAAATTCACGCAAAGAATTCCATTTCGGTTGTATGAGAGGCATGCAATCTCTCATATAGCTGCATCCTCTACGCTTCATGTTAGCATTGCTAGCACTCCAAACCAAGTATTTTGTTGTATAGTGCCTTGAAGTAGCGAACTTGCTCGAGATGCATGGCACTTTGTTATTGAGACCATTCCCCTTATCCCCGACCACCACTCCTCTCAAGTTAACATCGAGTCGGTGGCATCTTTGTTGTCCAGGACGTATGTCGAGAGGCTTGGTGCCGTTCAATCTTCTCAATTTAAATCACGAGATCTTCTTGAAGATTTCACGCATCTCAATTTGTCGACTTGAGTCGGTTGTCGCCACTCTGCATCAGTTGAAATCGGTGGCATAATTGAGTCGGTAGGAATTATGGGATCTTCTTGGGCGAGTGTAATGTAGTGTTCTCTTTCAGTCTCTTCTTCTAGCACGAGAAGCTCGAGAAAAAGAAATACATCCTCAAATGCATCATCTCGCACTTAAGATATTGTGTGCGAGTGGTCACTGCTGCACTCTAGTAGCCTGCGTAGTTGAAATTGTTGCGGTTGAGGCGATTGATTGTTTTTGCCCGGTGGCAGAGCCTCGGCTATCTTAACGACCCCTAAGCCTCGATTATGTTTTTCCATTTGAGTAAAATTCTCGGTTGTATCATCAGCGTCATCGGATGATGATGAAACACTGGGGGCTTAGTTCATCATAAAATTTGCATGTTTGACGAGCAACTTGAAACTTGATCCTTCGTCTGTGGAAGAACATCCTCGGCTAGGTCATTGATGTGCAAAGCGTGTGGACTCGGCTTAATCTTCGGATCCCGAAATTATATATCCGGTTGTTTTGGGAATCATGGAGTGCACTAATCTCCTTCTGATTAAATCAATGTGAACAAGAGGATGTTCGCATTCTTTCTCTTTACCCAGGGAAGTTTCAACCTCCTCGGGCCTTCAATACCTTTAGCGTCTCAACTGCAGAAAGGACTTCTATATTCCCTTCGACGACGCAGGTTGTCTTGGGTGTTGGACCATGGCATCCGAGAAGAGTCTCAACCCCTTGGATTGCGCTTTGGTGCCAGTGTTAACCCGGCGTCCTCATCCCCAGCGATTGGCACTTGACCTGAGACAAACTCACCTGTCCGAGCTTCACAAGTGTCGATCTGCTTGTGGTTCTTTTTTTTCAACTTCGCCTCTCTTTGCGCAATGTGGAGTCGTCTGCATCCTCCCACCTGCTGCGGTGGAGTGAGTTTGCCCCTCGGTGGCACACTGGGCGAGTGACTAACGGTGGGTCACTCTTCTCCAAACTCTGTAGCTTTCCATTGAGTGCTCGGCCGTAGGGGCGGGTGGTAACACACCTTCAATAGGAGTTGGCTCAACTTGGGTGCCCAAATTCCGATCTCATTGCCAAGTCCCTTGGACCCATCTTACGAGTGTCTGGGGGCGTGGTCGCAATGATAACTATGGCAATCTGCTGCACCACTCCCAACGGGTCTATCTGAGAGGAGAGATTTTGAGGACTCTCCTAGTCCTTCCATGAATCAATTCGTTCATCGGCTGATTCCTTAAAGCTTGTTGTATTTGACTTTTCTTGTGCGGCGGGATCCATGTCTTCATCACTTTGGAGAACACATCAAAATGAGGGTGAGTGTGTTCTAGAGTTCGATGAAAGTACATATGTTTGCCTTCACCTGTCATGGGGCTTGCTCTTGACTTTGTCTTTCTCTGCTTTTTATGATATGGAGGATCTCCATGCATTCTCTTCATCAAGACCCTGTCGTCTTTGTGGTAATTCCTGAGGAATGCATTAATTCCTCTTCCTTTCTATAAACTCGGGCGTTGAATCGCACCCTAGAGTTGCTTAGCTTCCATGCCCTCCATTCACGCAAACGGCAGAATGTCGGGATATGTGGGTGAGTACACGATGAGATCATCATCCTCATTTTCTTAACTTCCCGACCTTCCTTTTCGGAATGGAAGGTAGCATACTCTGTTGCGCCGCCTTCACCGGATCTGTGGTAGGTGGAACACGTCCTTCGAGATGACATTTTGTTGTCTCGGTTGCTTTTTCCTCTGGTCATCGACTACGGTTGGGTCTTAAGAACCTCTGCTGATCGCGCTTCGGCCGACTTGGATGTTTCGTCAACAACTGAGAGGCATTCTTCACGGCCTCGGGAGTTTTCTCAGTGAAGTTGCGAGACTCGTTTGTCTTCTCAAGCTTCCAAAGCTTGGAGATTCTCTTCCTTCTCTTTGTCCTCACCGAGAGGAATTTACCGCATTCTTCTTTTTTCGGGTTCCTTGGCGGCGGGGCCGGAGCATCTTTCTTAGATGGAGCTGCCTTTCTTGGTAGTCCTCTTCTTTCTTATGGGAGGAGAAGGTATTTGGGATTCCTTCTCCACCTCGGCTGCGGGCGGGAGATCTGTTTGCTCGGGCGGTGACTTTCTAAGGCGGGGCGTCCATTGACTTTCTTGCAGGCGGCGCCTTTTCTTTGCAGCTTTCTTCTTGGGAAGAGAGGAAACATCGTGTCCTCGGGGTCAGCTGATTCCCCCTCACTTGTATCTGCCCTTTTCGCATGGGCTCTCTTAGGCTCTGAAAGGTTGGCCCATAACATCTTCTTGTTTACATGGAAGGGCTTCCCATGTTGAAGGGAATGCCGCCGGCTTCCATCAAATTCCCAATAGCCAGCCTTAGCCAAGTGATCCTCCAAAGGATTCATCTTCCTTGGAATATTTATTTACAACGTTCGAAGAGTCTGGCGTACCGCGAACTCAACCCAGTTAACTCTCTTCCCTTGAATGATTGCAACCATGACGATCGGCTTAGTCTTTGATAGGTTTGCGTTGAAGCTTTCAACTTCATGTCCACATTTTGAGGCGACATCCATCGACTGTGATAGTAGTCCTTGAGAATTTTTCTCAAATTGTGTAGACTACTTTTACAAAAACTCCGGTTTGATACTTCTTTCCATGCAGGCAGACCAAAGTCCACATCGCCTTCATAGATTTCCACATACCTCGAGACGGCGGAAACGATCTTTCGCGAGGTCCTTAGCAAAGTGATCATGATGTCTTGCGGTGGACGGAGGACTTGATACCTTCGTCACCCTCGGCATTTACATAGAACTACGCCACCTCTTTCAAGATAGGTGTGCGAGAACTCCCAATAAGAAAAGGTCTTAGACCGGCCTTTTCCGACAGATCGGTTATCTTCTTTACTAGGGTTTCACTCAGTGAACCACCGCTTCACCATTCCTTCAAAATCCACACGGTCAACCAAAGTGGATTTGCTTTGATAACTTGACGAAATCAAGCTTTGGTGCCATTTTTGGAAGTTTCTACCGATTAAATCTTGATGAACTTGCTTCAAAACTTATAGGTTTCGAGAGAACATGACTTGATTTGAATGTTTGAAGATGAACAATTTTAAGTATGAGAGAAAACTCGGAAAGAATGAGTATATAAGGGTTATGAAAGGACGTGTTTTCGGTTTTGAATTTTGATCGAGATCAACGGCTGAGATCTAGCATGATGATCGGCATTTAATTGACCGCATTTAATGCGGCAAGATTTATATCCAATCATATGCTTCTTTGTGCGACTTTTGACTATACTCGTTATTATTACACCGTCATCCTTAAAAACGCATCGCATTTTTGTCACTTAGCAATTTAATGACTCGAATGTCAAAAGTGACTTAACTCAGCTTCTCTCTTTCATTAAGCGACTTACATTTTTGTCAAACTTGATACAAATTGACTTTCCCGATAGGTCGATTGATGGTGATGAGAAAATCTTGTTCATTCCTCACTTTCTATCTTCCATCTCTTGATTGAGTCTTCGAGTATTAACTCACCAATTAACCCTAGCTCATGCTTAAGCTCTTCAAATCTTGATTCACATAAGGGCTTGGTGAAATGTCGCCCAACTTGCTTATCGGTTGAGATGTATTCCAAAATGATATCTTTCTTTTCAACATGATCTCTTATAAAATGATATCCGACATCAATGCGCTTTGTTCTTGAATGCAACAAGATTTTGAGTGATTGCAATAGCACTTGTGTTATCACACATAATTGGAATCTTTTTCTTCAATTTCATAATCTCTCGGTTGTTGTCTCATCCATAAGACTTGGGCTAGTTGATTGCAGGTATTTATCACCGCTATGCTTCAGCCGTGGATGTGGCTATTGAGTTTTGCTTCTTGCTAAACCAGGAAAACCAATCTATTTCCGAGCATTTGACAAGTACTGAAGTACTCTTCCACAACTCTACATCCAAGATAGTTAGAGTCCGAGTAACCAATAGCTTGAATCCACCTTCCTTTGGATACCATAAGCCAACTTCAGCATCCTTTCAAATATCTTAGGATTCTCTTAGTCATGCCATATGGCTCTCCTTTTGCGGTTGAAATCTTGCACATACACCTCTCGCCAAAGGTGATGTACGGCCCGTTCTTTGTTAAATAGAAGCGTTGATGCATCCATGTTCATCTTGGTGATGTGTTCATTGGTATTTTCACAGAAGACTTCTCTTCCATACCAAATGTTTTCATTAAATCTCCTGTACTTTGTTTGACTTATGAAGGTTCCATCCTTCACCGCTTAATTTGAAGTCCTAGGAAGAAGGTCGGTTCTCCCATCATGCTCATTTCAAATTTGCCTTTTGCATCGTGTTTGAGAACTTATTACACTCGCCTTTATTTGTGGATCCAAAATGATGTCATCCACATATATTTGAACAAGCAGTATACTCTCTCCATCTTGAATTCTGAAGAGTGTTTTGTCCACTTTGCCTTTGGTGAATCCATTGTCTATTAGAAACTGAGACAATGTGTCATACCATGCTCTAGGTGCTTGTTTCAATCCATATAAAGCTTTCTTGAGCTTGTACACCTTATCTCCAATGGTCTTCTCCACAAAGCCTAGAGGTTGCTCAACATAGACTTCTTCTTCCAACAGTCCATTTAAAAATGCACTTTTCACATCCATTTGATATACAATGAAGTTCTTGTGTGCAGCATAGGCAAGAACATCCTTATTGCTTCTAGTCTTGCAACATGAGCAAATGTTTCATCAAAATCTATTCCCACTTCTTGGCAATACCCTTTGGCTACCAATTTTGCTTTGTTCCTTACCACAGAACCTTCCTGATTCATCTTGTTTTTGAAAACCCATTTTGTGCCAATAACATTTTGATGGGTTGGCCTCTGCACCAATTCCCATACTTTGTTCCATTCAAATTGATTCAGTTCTTCTTGCATGGCTTGAATCCAATGTGTGTCATCCAATGCTTGGGACACATCTTTTGGCTCTATTTGGGAAATAAAACAAGTGAACATTGCTTCTTCTTTGCTCGATCCGGTTCTCTCACCATCTCTCACATCTCCATTGACTAGTTAAATCGTGGATGGTCTCTCGCCATCTCACATCGTTGAAGCAAATCACGGTGTTCGGTTGTCTCGCGGTGTGTTGACTTGAGCACTCTTTCATCATCATTCAACTCAAGTAGATTTTCCAGTATCTTTGAGATTCACTATCTCATCTTCATCTTGGTTGATAACTCTTTCTTGACTTCAACATAAGGACTCTTACTCATAGTTGGCTGATTTAGCTTATCGGCCAACTCTTCAATATGTTCTCCATTTACATTAGGTTCATCAAAAACCACATGAATAGACTCTTCGTGACCATAGCCCTCTTGTTCAAAGACTCATAGGCTTTACTTTCAAATTGAGTATCCCAAAAATATACCTTCATCGACTTTAGCATCAAAAGCTTTTAGATTATCCTTGCCATTGTTGTGGATGAAGCATTTACATCCAAATATTTTAAAGTACCCAATATTTGGCTTTCTCCCTATCCGTTTCATAGGAGTCTTTGTCACCGTCTATTTATCATGCATATATTTTGAGTATAGAATGCGGTGTTGATGGCCGCCTAAAATCTTTTAAATGATCCGCTTCAACTAACATGGTCCTTGCGGCTTCCTTGAGAGTTATGTTCCTTCTTTCACCTACTCCATTCGCATGGAGTTCTTGCCGCAGATAACTCATGAGTAATACCATTTTCAACACAAGACGGAGTTATTATCCCATTGACAAACTCGGTTCCTCTATCGATCTTATCTTTATAATGGTTTAGCTCTTTTTATTTTGAATTTTTTTCATCGAGGGTAGTTTCTGCAGTTTCAAATTTGCAACGTAGCCTTTAAACTTGCAATGTAGCCCTTAAACTTCTAAAATTTTACAATCTACTCATTGGGCTTTTAAAGGGTGATTTTATTTATCTTAAAACTCTTAAAACATTATTAAAATGTCCAAACATCATTTTTGAACCTGAGTACAGTCCCAAAACTTGAAAATTATAGAGGGGACCTTTAAGTTTTATTTTCTTGCAATTAAGTCCACCAACTTTCCATTTTTGCATTTTAAGTCCACAAATTGAAATTTAATCAATTATGCTCGACTTGTCTAGGTTATAAGTCATACAAAACATGAATTTCAAGGATCATACACATGCATGTCCATTTCATACAAGAATTCATCAAATACAACAATAAATTGTACATGCATGCACCTAAATTTCAATAAATAACATTTTTGAGCAACACTTTGAGAATTTTCACAACTTGATACAAGAAAATTAACATGCAATACATAATATATATATATATATATATATATATATCAAGTGCTCACGATCAAAAGACTACATGCATGTAAGTAAAAACACCTAGAAGTTGGAAAGATTTTTCCACCCACCTTAAAATTGGATAGTTGTGAAATAAAAGGATAAATTTCACAACTTGATTATGAAGTCACTTAGGTTAGCCCCTAAGTCAAGAAATACCAAAAATTAAGAGTTAGAAAAATGAGTGAAAAATTAAGGAGAAAAAGAAGAAGGTGAGAAAATTGGAAATAATACACTTTACCTTGTGTAGTAGATGAAATGGAACTAGTAGAAGCTTCAAAGTTGGAATTTTTGGCCCACCCTCAAAACCACTTAAGGTCAGCCCCTATTTCTCAAAAATGAAAAAGGGGTGTTAAAATTTGAAGAAAATAGGAAGAAGAAGAGAAAATTGCACTAGTGTCCAAATCTTACCTTATAGTTCAAATTCTCCAACAATTTCTCTTCAAGTCTTCTAAGGTTACCACAATGCTTGCATGTCCTTATGTAGTCTTCTATGTGTACCTCCAAAAGTCAAAATTAAACTTAAGTTAAGAAGAAAAAGTGATGAGTTATAGGATATCAAGTTGAATTGAAGAATAAAATTTCTTACCTTTGTGAGAGGAGGGTTCAATTCATGAAGAAGTAGGAAGATTTCTTGTGTATTTGTTAAGTGTTTGAAGAAAGAGGAAGTGTTTGATGATATGA
The DNA here is from genome assembly GCA_016081115.2 of Rehmannia glutinosa. Taxonomy (NCBI): domain Eukaryota; kingdom Viridiplantae; phylum Streptophyta; class Magnoliopsida; order Lamiales; family Orobanchaceae; genus Rehmannia; species Rehmannia glutinosa. Next base: position 739,491 of record JABTTQ020000548.1, on the reverse strand, counting down.
AGAAGGTGTTCTTGAAGATGTGAAGAATATTTGAAGATGTGAAGAATGTGTTCTTGAAGATATGAAGGAATGTTTGAAGATGTGAAGGATGTGTTCTTGAAGATTTGAATATGTGAAGAAATTGTTCTTGAAGGTTTGAAGATATGAAGGAATTGTTCTTGGAGATTTGAAGATGTGAAGAAATTGTAGAGAGAAGGAAGAGAAGTTGGCAAATTAGAGTTGGGTGTTGATGAAATGAACAAAATTTTGTTCATTAAGGCCAAAATGGTCATCACTATGGGAGAGGAGAGGAGAGGATTTTTTGATCAAATTTTATGTCTTGTAATTTGTCTCTTGAATGGAGACAAAAGTAGAGTCAAAGGTATGGGCAAAGGATGGGTAAGGAAGGAATGTTGGGTGAGTGGGAGAATTGGTGTATAAGATAATATGTATAATGTTTGAATTAATGGTGTAATTATACACAAGATGATGGTAACATAAGGTGTATATGTACAAGAGTTGGAAGATATTTCTACACCAAAATGATCATCATTGCCACAATTAAGGGGTACTTACGGTATTTCCATTTTTTTTGTCCCAAATTTGATGATAATAGATGAATAATATCAATCTCCAAAATAATTAGTGATTTCCTTGATCACTTATAAGTCTCATGATCACTTATTCTAAATCAAATTCTTAATTCTATAAGGTAAAAGTCTCTAAAATAAATAGTCACTTAAAATTCTAAGGTGACTAATAAATACACAAATAGTAATAATGATCAATCAAGTGATCATTAATGTGAAATAAATTAATAAATGATTATGATCACAAATAATAAATAAAAATAAAATTAAATGCAAAAATATATTTATTATTAATATTTACCCATCAAAGTGACGCGGTAAAATAGTCGATAAAATACATAGACGATAAAAGGATCAATTACACGCTCGGAAAAATCGTGGATTTCACATTAATATATAATATAATATTTTAAATATATATATATGTGATATTATAAATATATACACACTAAATATATAAAATCAAAAAATCTTTAATATATTTTATTTATTTTATATAATGAGTGCTTTATTAGTTTTTTTATATAATTTATATATTTTTTAGATATTTAAAAGTTATTCTTTTTAAAAAAATATTAGTTTTTTTCCAAAAAATAAAATTAAAAAGGGGGTGGGGATCCCCGCGGGGACGGGGACGGGGATGGGGGAATTGTTTCCCCGTTTGTCTCGCGGGGACGAGAATGGGGATTCCCCGCGACCGCGAGGACGGGGATGGGCATTGCTCCCCGCCCCCGTCCCTGGCCCTGCCCCACTCTATTGATATCCCTACACTCAATAGACTTGACTTAGCTATTGATAGTATAACTCAGCTAGTATCAGCTAACACTTAAATTTACAGTTGATTTGGTTTTCGTTCAGCGGAAGACTTTTCACCCTTATTGTTTTAAACTGATTTTCAACACTTGTTTTTAGCAATAGTTATTATCAGTTGAGTTCAACAATTATAACTTAACAGCAGATATAAAAGATATGCAAGAAATTAAAGTGATGTAAGTAAATAAGACACAAGCAATTTTATAGTGGTTCGGGGATGGGGTAATTCCTCAAATTCACTCTTCTCCAACTCCTGGAGGAATCCACTAAGTAACAGATCTTGGTTACAAAGCAGTCAACAATTCGAGTTAGCCTTGATCACACACGGTGGTCGCTCACGATTCAAACTTCTTCACAAAACAATTTGTCTTGCTACTTCAGCTCCTTCAAACCCTTGGAATTGATCACACAGTCTTCTAATGAGCCCAAAAGCTTCTGGTTCAACCTTGAACCTTACTATTTCTCCTTCAACCTTGGAGAGTAGACCCCTTTTGTTCTTCAAACAAATTTCCTCTTCAACTTGATGAAGTAATCTTTCCTTCACTGAGTGTGTTGGATTGAGTTCCTTCGAATTTAGGCTTGAGGAATGTCTTTGAAAGCTTGAGAATTTTTAGCATCTTTTTCTTGCTTGAATGTTTGATTGTCTCTTGTAAAATTAAGTAACCTTCTCTCACTTGCTTAATCAGCCTTTTATATTGCATATTCGAAAATATGTCCGTTGAAGAGATAGATATATTTTTTAAATATCAATCATAGTTTGTTGGCATGTCTTGTCCTTGCAAAGATTAATAAGAATCGTATCACCATGAATTCAATGCTCGCAGACCTTTTCCTTGGTCTCTGCGGGTTTTCGCTTACATCCCATTGGTTCATTGCTTTTTCCACTCTTTCAAAGAAACAACTTTATTGGTGGCGCTGACGACACGGTCTATTTCAAAAACATTGACTTGTGTTGACAACGGATCTCTTTCGAAACTTTCTTCAAGTCTTGTCGATGCATACCTTTTGACATTCAATTCCAATCTTTTTGGAATAACTTAGTGTTAGTCACCGACCGAGACAAACTTTTTCGTCACTTGATCGATCCTTCACTTGGCTTCACACAACGACACACACTGGGTCTTCTTTCAATTTTCAGTCGACTCTTGTAATCTTCAACTTAGGCGACTCCAACTCACTCATACATAATACTCTATTACAAGTTGAATTACAATGAAAATGGGGTGCCAACTTCCTATTCTAAGTTTTACATGGTATCATCAAAATCTAAACATAATTTTTTCTAATATTTTCCCCTTTTTGATTATGCCAAAACTTAAATAAATATAGAAAAGTGAATAGTCGCAAACAAAAAGAATGTATGCATAGAATATGTCAATTTTATTGAACATATCATTCTTCTACATTACAATTGCACTTTACAACGCTTTTACAACGATACAATATACACTATATCGAGTTATACTATCTATACAAATGTATCGTAGATATGATGACATAGTACACATGTATCGAGCTTTAAACTCAAATTTTGCAATAGGTATCGAGTTTTAAAGTTCTACGAAAAACTTACAAATCTTGTATTTACAAATAAGTAAAATACATTTGAAGGGGTTTCAGCCGTCTTCAACGCATCGGCTGCTTCCTTCTTCTCTCTTCATCTTCAGCTCTCCTTCGATCTTCTTCACCCCTTTTTCTCTTTTCATAAGCTTTTTTAAGCGGCAGGTCTTCCCTTTTACGCCTTCCCTTCCCATTCACGATTGACTCTTTCGTTTCGATTTCTTGTGTTCTTCTAGCTTCCTCATTTTTTTGCTCCACTTTAATATTAGCAAGAGTGTCTTAACCAGCCCAGTAGTTGACTCCCTTCTTCTGTGGATCAACATACCTTACGTCTTTGGGTCTTGACTGTGGTGGAGTACCTCCGCCTCTTCCACCATTTCCAAACCTTCCCCTTCCTCGGTATGACTCAGCTCCTCCTCTAGGAGTGTATCGTATGGGTGTTTATCCGATTGATCGATCGCTCGAACTCGCTTTGATCTCGGTGATTTGCATAAATCGACTCCTTTTTCCCAATTCAAATCCCACGCATGTAGTAGTGTCATATTATTGAAGTAACCTTCAGCAGCTAGAGTTTGAAACTCCTCTAGTGATCTAGGTTCAGATCCTGCATCAGGCATCCTGATTTCTCAAGGGGGTCTTACAGCTGGGGAATCCTTCAATAAACCAATTGGAGGGTCGTCGAACCTTGATTTTATATATTTTATTCTCTCAGAGTGCTTCTTAGTTACTTTGTCCAATTCAGCTTCAATGGCTTTTCTTGACTGTTTAACTACCAAATTAGCTTTCTCTTCTATGGACACCTCTTTCGGTAGTTTGCTGAGAATTGAGGCTGTAACTTCACCTTGCTGAGGGATCTTAGTGAGCATGATTTCAAGGGTGGTTTTTTCATTGAACTGCATCCCCCGTTGCTTGCTTCCCCTTTTTGTCCATCCTAATCACTCTTTTGCTGATCTTTCCTTTCTTTTTCCCCCTTTTTGGCATCATCACCAAGGGGTAGAGCCAGCTGAAGGAATACTCTACTTAGGAGTAGATCAATCTTATTGTTCGTCATATCCTACTTGTTGTGAGTCATGGAGTGTTTGCTCGGAATTCGGATCTTAAGGATATGGTCTCAGCTGCCATCAGCTTCATCTCAGTTTGGAGCACCTTTATTTGTTGTTCTATATTTGTCTCCAATCCCTGAATTCCTGACTTACGCTAAGCCTTGAGCAACTACTTATCATTTTTATGGGATTGATCCATCCTAAACATGTGGTCCCTCTGACGCTGCTAGAACTTGGCATTACTGAGCTCCATATCACCATTTTTGCAAATAAAGACTTGAAGTAGGTGACTTGCTCACGCCTTCGCTTTTTTTCGCTAATCCATTCTCTGATTGTCAAAACAGTTCCTCGAATATCTCTAGTGATATTGGCATCACCGTTATCTAGCCATTAGTCTAATGCTGCAAATCCATGCTCCATACACTCAATTTCTACACAGCTTACTTTGAAGGTTTTGCGGAAGTCGGTTGCATCGGTGGATTGTTCCTCCTGGTCATACAAAGATCAAAGTCGAATCTAATCGGCACCATGGTTGTATCACCGAGTTCCAATTTCTTACGGGAGATATAGATGGTATATCCGCACGTTCACACCGACTCGCTTCAAAAGGTATATGGGCTTCGAGTGGAAAGTATTCAGCAAACTGATCCTCAAGAAAACTAGGAATCTCCACATCCTCGACCTGTGGAACTTTTCCTTTCTCCTTCAAAATTTCCTCAGCTCTATGTGCCTCAACTATTTTAGCGTCATCGACATCCTGTGCAAACAGTGTTAGCTGCGGACTGATTCTCAGTTATCTTAACAACTTCCTCTGCATCATTTGTGTCTTTCTTTTGAGTAGTCTGGTCTCGACTGACTTATCAGCACCATTGGAGGTGGGCCATCGACCATTGTGAATTTCATATGAGTAGCCTTATCAATGGCTTGCCTCCTCTTTGCCTATGCCTCCTCAGCAACTTTGTCCTTATTTGATTTTTCAATAAGGCTGGACTCAGCTTCATCATTCGTTCCCAAGAACTCCACACCAACATTCTCTTGGGAGTCGTGAAGGGTACCGATCTCCTTCTTCTGATCTCTTCATAAGGGGAAGGCACATCTTCAACCATTTTCTTACCTAGGGAAGTCTCAACCTCCTCCAGCCCTTCAACATATGCAACATATGTGATCTCCAATCCATTTTTCTTTATGGATCATGTGCCTTTGATTTCCTTTGGAGCTTCATTTCCTCAAAATATGACTTTTGCACCTTTAATGTCCTTGAACTTTGACAGATTTCTCTTGTTCCCTGTCATATGTCTGGAACAACCACTATCCATGTATCAGGTACTTAGTTGCTCCCTAAACCTGCAATCAAGGAAATTAGTTTTTAGGTACCCATACTTGATTGGGTCCTGTGGGGTTAGTGCTATAAGATGTTCCAACCAACCTATAGCGAGATGATCTAACTCTAAGAGGTTGCCATATATTAGTTCCATAATCATAGTCCACATTAGCAAATTGCTTGGGGTTTCTAGGATCATACAGTTGTCTCTTTTGTCTGTATGTCTGTGTGTTTGTTTGAGCATGCTTGGGGTAATAGTGGATTTTTGTGCTTGTTGGGTTTTGTGCCTGGGTGCATATGTGTGTTGATAATAGCTCTTTTGCCTTGGGAATGACTTATGATGAGGTTGAGGTCTTTGCCACTTTGGCTTGTATCCCATAGGTCTTGGCAGATATCTCACTTGGTTATTCCAATAAGCTTGGTTTGGATAGTTTCTACCATTCCCATCATATGGTTTTCTTTGTTGAAATCTCCAGGGCTTTTGGTAGCTCTGTTTCGCTTTCACAGAGTATTTCTTGTTTGGAGTCTGCTGATGGACCTTTTTAAATTTGATTTCAGCTTTCATTTCCGCATACTCAGCTGGCTTCTTGCCTTTACCCTTGGATTCCGTCATTGCTTGAGAATCCTTTTTCTATAATCACTCTTGGAACTTGGGCATGGACAAACATGTTGAATCGTATGCATGTCTTGTCCCCACATTCTTTCTGAGTCATTATAAGTTCATCCAGTGATTTGGATGCCTTAGTGAATGAAGCAATCACATTTTTAAGATAATTTTCCCTCTTTTCTGTAGCAACTAATTCTTCTTGGATCTTGGTCATTTCAAATTTGACTTTGTATTCTAATCGGCTATATGACTTAGAGTACTCGGCTCTTTAGTCGATGTGAGTTTTGGCATTTAAGTCGGGTTGTTTTTTTCCTCATTTAATAGTGTGTGTGAGGTTTTGATGTGCTCAAAATCTTTCATCATTTTGCCAATTGAATTATAAAGATTTGTTGGTAATGAAGTGTTTGTATCACAATCACTATCACTAGAATCTGAATGAGATGAGTTAGAGTGTACCTCATCTTCTTGATCTTTTGGATCTTGTTCTTTGGCTATGAGGCAGATCATAGCCTCTTCCTCTGTATCACTTGAGTAGTCTGCTTCACTACTATCTGAGTCTGCTGATTCCTTGCATTTGACTGTCTCAGCAGTCTCAGCAGCCAACATGGCTTTCTTTTTTTATTGTCTCCTTTCACTGAAGACTCTTCTATCCTTTTTAATTTCTATATTTGTTGATTGGTGTATAAGGGCAGTCAACGGCAAAATGTCCTGGTTGTCTACAGTTCCAACATAGGTTCTCAGCTCTCTGCAAGTCAGCTCTATCAGTCATCTGATTATCAGCTCTCTGATATTCAGTTCTTTGATGTTCGACTCTCTTGGGTGGCTGTCTTCCTAGCTTTGGAGCGTCTTGAGTGTCTTCTTGAGGATTTACCCTTGTTCCTTTTGTAGTTCTCGTTGAAGAACTTATTGAACCTTTTTACCATTAGGACAATTTCCTACTGGTCTATTGTCTCCTTTGGCTCAGCTTTCTTTCCTTCACTGGCCATAAGTGCAGTTGTCTTGGGCACAACTTTCTCTTCTTGTTCCTTTCTTCTCAGCTCAAACTCATATGACATGAGGTCTGAGAATAGCTCATGGTTTGATGTTTTGGAGAAGTCCATGGAATGTCTCAGGGCCAGGACCTTCATTTCCTACTCAACTGGGAGAGACCTTAGGATCTTCATACACATCTCCTTCTGTGTGTACTCCTTTCCCAGAGTTGAAAGCTCATTGGCAGCCAATCTAATACCCAAAGCCTACATGTGAAAATCTTAATTACCGCTCACTCATACACACAAAATATAGAAAAATATTGAGGGTTAAGGAGGATATGATGAACAGTATATGATGAACCCCATATGTAAAGTAGAGTAAAAATATTCCCGCTCTAAAATTCTCTCTCTTTGAAGCTAAACCACCCTGCAACAATGGCGCCATCTTTCCCACCTGAATTCGCGCTTGCTCTCCCATCTGAATTCGCATTCTACTCTGATTCTCTGCACTTCATTTGCTTTTATTTTAGCTTTTCTTTTTCTGTGAATTTGAATCTCCCAATTCTAATTTTTACTATTCGATTGATCTATTTTTAGCTTTGCTCATCGCAAACGAGGCGCAATCTAGCTGGCAATGGATATCCGCAGACGCCTGCTTATGGATTTGGATTCGCATGGAATGGTTGTTGAGGTATATCCTCCTCTTAACCCTCATTATTCCCCTACCTCTCGATCACGATCATTACCAAATTCTCCTCTTCAATCCTTGAACAATAAGCCTCCTCTGGAAAAACCACAATCCTCGATACCAGTTGAAAAATCGGTTCCTTCGTTTGATGAAATTGTTGCCAATGCCTCCGCCATTGGGCAACAAACTCTTACATTTTCTGACTGCCCTAAGCCTATTGGTTCTATCAATGAGGAAACTGATAAATGTATTCTAACTTTTTCCGATTCTGAAACAGCAGAGTTAGCAGATAAATGGAAAATTAACTCTTGTTGGTAAATACTCTCATGGTATTCCAGAGGTTAAACAATTGTGTGTAACTCTATATCTCCTTAAGCTTCATGGTTCTGTTGATATTAAAATCCTGAATCTTAGACATGTTCTTCTGGTGTTTTCTCATCCAGAAGACTTGACTAAAATTTGGATGAAACTTGTTTGGTACATTAATGGAATGCCAATGCGCATTTTCAAATGGAGTCCTAAATTTTCAATCTAAAAATAGAATCCTATTGTGCCTATTTGGGTCAAGCTCCCCGGTCTCCCTATTCATTTGTTTGACAAAAAAGCTCTGTTCATGATAGGTACTCTACTGGGTCAACCCTTACAGTTAGATAAGCAAACGGCTACTTGTGCTAGGTTATCTGTTGCTCGCATCTACATTGGGATAGACTTATCTCTTCCTAAACAGGACACTATATTTTTTAGATATGGATCTGAGGAGAGAACTCAAAGAGTTATATATGAATCATTTCCAAAGTTTTGCACTGGATGTAGTCAAATTGGTCATGATATTGCTACATGTTATACTGTTGGCAATGCTCCCAAACCTGAGAACTCTAAACCTGCTCAGGTTTCTGAACAAGCTAATCAAGTTCAGAATTCTCCCTCTCTACCTCCTGAGGTAGAGAAATCTCCATCTAACAACCCTGCTTTACCCTCTGAAGGGGAACCACCATGGATTCAAAGACCTGGTAAACAGGTCCTTGTTTCTACCCCTGAACCTCATGGTTCTCCTGTGACTCTCAATAATCATTTTGCTGAATTGTCCAATAGCCCTGATGATATTGATGATGATCTAAGTGAGATTCATCAAATCAATCATATACCAGAGATTCAGAACCTAGATCTCATGCCTTCTAGCACCAATCACGTATCTCCTGATCAATGTGAAGAAGCTGGTAGTTCTCTTCTCAAATCATCTCTTCTTCCTACTAGAGGCAATATTGGGCCTAGAAGTGCTTCCTGTTGTGAGGAGGAAGCTCACACAATTCCTGCTATATTGCAGGAGAGTCTTCCTCCTCAGCTTCACACAGAGTCCTCTCATTTCCCTCTTCCTAAATCAAGCCTGCATAATCCCCAAGTTCTTAGTGAATCTAACTCTGCTGATTTAAAACACCAGAAACAAGTGGCCTTTCATAGACAAGACAAATCTGTGTCTCCCATAAGTAATAAGAAAGGTCCAGATAAACCGAATAGGCCTCCTAGGAATAAAGCCAAAAAGAAGCTATGACTTTACAAACTTTCATTTGGAATGTTAGGGGCATTCATAATACCCCTACTTTAAATCATGTTCATTTGCTTTGCAAAATTCATCATATTCAGCTTCTTGTTATTATGGAGTCGATGACTTCTCCTGATTTTCCTTGGTATTGTAAAAAATTGGGTTTTCAGCATGGTTATGCTAATGTTTCTAATAAAATATGGGTTTTTTGGGTTCATGATTTGGAAGTGTTTACTATTAGAGATCTAGAACAGGTTGTTGAATTTTCTGTTAAGTCTGGTTCCCTCCCAGTTAGCATTCACACTGCCTTTGTGTATTCTCAAAGTTCTACGATTGATAGAAGAATCTTATGGGATGATTTGAGAAACATTGCTCAATCCATACAAGATCAGCCCTGGACTGTTGGGGAAGACTTTAACTGTTGGTAGGAAGTAATACCAATAGGTCTCTAGATATGTTTGAATTGAGTCAGATGGTGAGTGATACAGGTTTGGTGGATATTGGATTTCAAGGAGACCAATTGCACACTTGGGTCAGAAATGACCTAAAGGAGAGATTGGATAGGGTCTTTGTGAACAACAAATGGCATGATGTTTTTCCTAGATTTGGTGTTACTCATTTACCTAGGGTTAAATCTGATCACGCTCCTCTCCTATTTACTGCTCATCGACCATCTCCAAACCTCCTTCCATGTTTAGATACATGAAAATGTGGTCTAGACATGCCACTTTCATTGATAATATCACTCAGGTCTGGCATCCTCCTACAGGGATGTTTGGTATGCATTATCTTTATTATAAATTGGTTAGGGTTAAGCAAAGACTCAAGTGGTGGAATAAGAATGTTTTTGGAGATATCTTTGTTAATCTAAAAAAGTCGAAGCCAATGTTCAATCCGCTGAACTGATCTATGATTCTAATTCTACCCCTACTAAGCTTTGTGCTCTTAACAAGGCCGTGGCTGAATTGGTTCTGGCAACCAAAATTGAAGAAGATTTCTGGCATCAGAAATCTTCTTGCAAATGGATTGTTGAAGGGGAAAGAAACACAGCCTATTTACATAACCTGGTCAAGTGCAAAAGGGCCAAATCTAGAATTCATAGTATTATGGATAATGGGGCTTTGCTTACTGCTGAAGTGACATACATGCCTCTTTTAAAAGCTTCTTTTCCAACTACTTCTCTAATTCAGTGAGTTGTGTTGCTTTCAACAATTCAGACCTTATTCCTTCTCTCCCTGAATCCTTCTTTCATGGTTTATGTGATTACCCTACTCTTGATGAGATTAAGGATGTTGTTTTTTCCATTTCCCCCAACAGCGCTGCAGGCCCAGAGGCTTTTCAGCACACTTTTATCAAATTTGTTGGCCAATTGTCCGGCAAGATGTCTGGGCTGCTGTGAAGGACTTCTTTGATGGGCACCCTATGCCTAAGAGCTTCACATCCACCTCTATTGTGCTCATTCCTAAAAAAACCTCATCCTCAAAATTGGTCTGATTATAGACCAATAAGCCTATGTAATGTCTCTAGCAAGATTATTACTAAGATTTTGAATAATAGGATGTCATCTCTCCTTCCTCTTCTTATATCCCCTTTCCAAAGTGGTTTTATTAAGGGTAGACTTCTCAGTGATAATGTCTTGCTGGCTCAAGAACTTATCCATTCTATCTCTTTTAAGTCCAAAAGCAACAATGTAGCCATTAAACTGGATATGGCCAAAGCATATGATAATGTTCAATGGCCATTCCTGTTAGATGTGCTTAAACTTATGGGGTTTCCTCCCAGGTGGATTGGTTTTATTGAAACTTGCTTATCTAATGTCTAGTTTTAAATTAATGAATGGTCACCTGTTGGTTTCTTTAAATCGAGAAAAAGACTTAGACAAGGTGATCATATATCACCTAGTCTCTTTATTATTGCTGTTAAATTCCTTTCTAGGGGGCTCACTGATTTGTTTTACAAGAACCCTTCCATGAGATATAATTCTAAAGGAGGGTTTCTTGTCTCTCATCTTGCTTATGCAGATGACTTCATTATCTTCACTAATGACAGGGATCATACCCTTATCACCCTGACTGGCTTCCTTCATAATTACTGTGAGCTTACTGGTCAAAGGATAAACAAAAGCAAAAGTGCTTTTATCATGTGCCAGCATACCTCTCAGCATCACATCTCTAGAGTTGCTAATCTGGCCCCATTTTGCCACCATGATCTTCCCATTTCTTACCTTGGTGCTCCTCTTTACAAAGGGCATAAAAAGGGCATTCTCTTTAATTCTATCATTGATAAAATGCAGAACAAAATCAGGGGTTGGGAATGGAAGTTTCTCTCTTATGGGGGTAGACTCATGCTTATCAAAAGCACACTGAGCACTATGTTTCTTCATCTGGTTCAGGTGATTAAATCCCCTAAATTCATTGTTCATAAGCTTGAACAAATCATGGCTAGGTTCTTTTGGGGATCCAATACTTCTCAAAAAAGAATACATTGGATCTCATGGAAAAGAATATGCAATTCTTATGCTGAGGGGGGTCTGGGGATTAGAAGCATTAGTGATGTCATCACTGCTTTCTCCTTAAAACTCTGGTGGTCTTTTAGGGCTCAACAATCTCTATGGGCCAAATTTATGCATGAAAAGTATGTTGGAGGCCAACCTGCTGTGACTACCCCTATTTCTCCCACTGATAGCCTTGTTTGGAAAAGGCTTTGTAAGATTAGACACATTATGCAAATGAATGTGGTTTGGTGCCTGGGGTGAGGTAGAATTAGTTTTGGCATGATATATGGTATAATAACCTTCCTTTGAGTTCTGTTATCCCTGAGTACATGAATGGTACTGAGAATGTTGATGTTGCTTTCTTTCGGACCAACAAAGTTTGGGATTTGAATAAACTTACTCCAATTGTTGGACCTATATGGGCTGCCAACATTAGCCAAGTTCCTATATCTGCTTCTAACTCTGATGTTGCTAGATGGAAACCTTCCCCTCATGGAAAGTTTTCCACTTCTTCTGCTTGGAACATCTCCAGAACACAGTTTCCTCATAATAACCTTTGTGCTAAAAATCGGCATGAACTTTTTACCCCTCAATGTCAATTTTCCTATGGAGACTTATACATGACAGATTGCATGTGGATAGTTTATCAGAAACCAGGAGGCATTGCTCTTGCCTCAAAATGTTGGTGTTGTAAGCATTTCTCTTCTCTCTCCCTTGATAGCTCTTACACTGAAGAATCCCTTCCTCATCGATTTCTTGTGAATACTCAGGTGCACAAAGTATGGTGTCATTTTGCAGGATGGTTGAGAATAACATTCCCACACACTGAGCACATCCTTCCATTTCTTTCAAGCTGACATAATAGTACACCCTTCACACACACTGAGCACATCTCATTAGTTCTTCCTGGGCTGATTTGTTGGTTTATCTGGAAAAGAAAGAAACAGTTCCAAGCATGAGAATTTTATCTTTGATTCTAAAAGGATTACTCATAGCATACAGTCTCATCTTCATTTATTGCATAGAACACATCTGCTCCCACATAATTTCTGGAAAGGATTGGAAGATATTGCTAATGCAGCTGGTCTCTCTTCCAAAAGTTACAGAATAGCACTTCACACCCCTGTTACATGGAAATTCCCACCTATTGGATGCTACAAACTGAATATTGATGGTGCTTTCAAGTCTACTACTCAAGCTGCAGGAATGGGGGGGCCTTAGAGATTGGAGAGGCAGAATTATTTGGGCATTTTGTGCTTCAGTTCATAATTGTACAAATAGTCTGATTGCAGAATTCTCAGTAGTGGATACAGCTCTATCATTATTAACTCCACAGTATCTTCAAAGCCTTTGGATTGAATCAGATTCTATGATCTTGGTTAACACATTCACCAAGCAGCTTGCTGGAAATTGGGTGTTGCAAAACCATATCACTAGAGTGAGGAATACAATATTTCCCTCTACAAAAATCTCACACATCCATCGGGAAGGCAACAAGGTTGCTGATTTGTTGGCTAACATGGGATGCCAGAATCCGAGCTTAATCATATACAGTCCCAAGCAAATTCCTTGTTTAGTTAGAGGTGCTAGTCGTGTGGATCAATTAGGACTTCCTTATTTTAGATTAGCTAAAAACAATTGCTGATATTTGTATAGTTTTAATGTTGCGTAGATATTAACATTTTGGTACTTCTCACAGGTTGTAATAGCTTAATCTTGAACTTTTCTTTCTAATATACAGGTTGGGGATCATTGCCTAATCCCCTCACCCACATCTGGGTGCTTTCATAAAAAAAATCCCCATGTGTAAAGTATGCAAATGATTAAGTTTGGGGGTTTCGAAAAAATAAATAAAAAATAAAAATTAAAAAAAATAAAATCAGTGGGACTGAAGGTTCCTAAAGTGAGAACAATGGGAATCTAAATAATTGAAAGGTAGTTATTAATTGGTGATTCGAAGGAGTTGATAATTGTGTGTTTGGGTGATTTGAGCCACTTAATCTAATATTTTCCTACCTTACCCTAAGCCCACATTACAAGCTTTGAAAGCCCTATTGATCCTTGTATTACATTAGTGGAGATTAGTGTGAAAGACAAGTTTATGGAGTCCGGTAAGCATCTCACCTTGATATTCAGAAAGTGGATCATCTTGAAAATACTTGATTGCGTGAATCTATCTGGATAATGAAAACGGAGTTGGCATGAACATTCCACACACATGATCACATTGTTAAAACACGTGCTTGATTGGTAGTGAAACGAATTTTGAGACGAATGAGTTTTGTTGTGAAGTTTTGCAGTTAGTCTGTTCGAGTTAGTTGTCATTATTTTTGTTTCCTTCATGTTTGTTATTTTTATAGAGTCTGTAATTGCTTTAGGACAAGCAAAAGTCTAAGTTTGGGGGTATTTGTTAAGTTGGTTTTATACCAATGTATTAAGTATTATAGACTAGGATTTTGCATTGTTTTTGGGTGTTTTAGTGTCGGTTGAGTCCTTTTTATTTCATTAGGTGTCGTTAGGAAGTTGATACAGATTATGGTAGCTGAAGGACGATGAAATTGATGAAAAACGTGTTGGAAATAAAGAGATCGCACTTGATGGAAAGAAATGGCAAGAAAACGTACTTCGCAGCCGAGCGCCGCAGCGCCACAAGCGCGGGGGTCCAAATCGGTACAGGGAGTAGCATTAGCAGCGCTGCAACACTGTCCATTGGGCGCCGCAGTGCATGACGAACGACATGCGAATGACCTTCTGTGAGCGCTACAGCGCTACTTCTGAGCGTTGTGGCGCGCGACCGGACGACAATCACTTATCTTACGTTTTGACGGGCTTTTGAGGATTTTGGGCCTATAATACAAGAAGTCACGCACGGAACAAGGGTTGGACATTATTTTGAGCACAATGCAAGGCAAGAAACATGGAGCTACGGTTCGATGATAATTAAAGGCATCTCTCATTTGGACACAGAGAGGATTCCTTCTCTTATCTTTTCAATTCCTTCTTTGTTTTTCTTTGTCGATTCTTGAGATGTATAATTACTTTTTCATGAGTTTTTGTACATCCAACATGAGCTAAACCTATTTTCCTGGGGGATTGATGTAACTTACGTTTGAACCTATGTTTTGATTTCCAGTTTATGAGATTCGCATGTTAGTTAATCTATTTGTGCTATTTGAATTGATTGCATCTGGATTATCTAATCAATATTTTAGATTATTTGGTGTGTTTGATTTGATACTCGAAAGAGGTAATTGAATGTCTGGTCATAGAATAGCACAACCTAGGGTTTCATAGAACCGAGAGGTTTATGAATCTTTTGAAGCCTGCGATAGAATATTCATCGTGCACATTAGGGTTTAATTTATGAATTTTATAGAGATATCGAAATCAGAGTTGGAACCTCGAATCACTTGGCAATCGAGAGGGGGAGTGATAAACAGTAGGAATATTGGCTTATCGATTAATAACGTGTGATTAATAAACTGGATTGAGAATATAGGGGATAACTAGGTGAATCCACCCTCTACAATTCATCTCTTAAGTGTTTGATAATTTGTCTGAACCAATTTGTTAGTTTAATTTTAGTTTTCTTTTTAGTGCTTTAACAAAAAAGTCCATCTCTTGTCGATTTCTAGATAGAATTAAGTTATTATAATTAGAGTACTTACTATGAAAATTCAATACCAATCCCTGTCGAGACGATAACCCCACTTCTTTAACTATACTAAAACTTGACACTGTCCACTTGCGGTAAGAAAATCACGATCACAATAAATAATAATTATTAAAACATAAAAAATAATATAATGAACAATAAATAATTAATGACAATGATTATATAAAAAGTAATATATGATATAAATTGGGATGACTCGTATGAAGAAAAGAATCAAAGAAAATAAAAAGAAAAGAGATAAAATAAGATATTATTTTGTGGACAAATCACTCTGAAACTCTCCAAACATGAGCATATTTTCAAGTTATCAAAAAATGAGATAAAATTTAGGGATTAAATCACAAAATTGATTGTGTTTTTCAAGTTTAATCTGGATAACTCAATCATTTTTTATTTTTTTTTGAGAAGGATAACTCAATCATTAAACGTTGACATGTTTGTGGAAAATTTGAAAATAAATGGTTTAATGCATCGATCTCTCTCCGTGTACTAGCATTAATATGTTACTCAAATATTTATAATGTCCAAAAATAGCTCAAAGTTCAAAACTAGTTCATATAATTTCAAGTTCAATTTTTTTGGACACATGAAAGTAAGGGAATATTAAGAGGATACATTTCCTTATAGTTTATATGATTTCAAATCTTTCGTGAGATTTTGAGTCTTCCTCACAAAATACATATTTTTCTTATAAGGTACTTGGATTATTAAATTTATCTTATCTTTTTAGAGGATGACTTATTTTATAGATGTTGAGTATGCGAAGTACTACTTACTACAATTATTTTATTATAAATGTCATATGGAAAATAGTTATAATTCAACCTCCTGCAAGATCTCCGAAGAAAAGAATGTTATAGATATAGGTCTTGAGGATTTTGGAGTATATATATATATATATATATATATATATATATATATATAGGGGGAGGGTTACATAGGACCCCCCTATTATATGAGTACATATGACCAAATCCAGACCACTCATCTAACTATTTCAATGGCTATTATAATTCTGATTAATGTTAATAAAATATATGGTAAAGTCAAAATAGGGATAAATTAGTCCACATAAAAAATAGGGAGGTTGGTTAAATCCAGTAAATCCCATAAAAATAGGGGAGTTACCACAATTGGTGGAATTGGTGGCATCCTTTCAACCCACGCTGTTAGTTGATTTCCAAACAAATTTGATGATATGTTTCCTTAATTCCATATACTAAATCTAGTAAATCCCATTAAATTTCGTCATTCCCATTTTTTTTAAAAAAATTGCTTGATATGGTCAGAATGTTGCTTATATGTGCTTAAATACTTGCTCGCATGTATGCAAAATGTTGCTTAGTTTTAACTGTATTTTAAACTCTCACATTAATAGTTTGTTTGATAAGAACTATCATGTTATGCTAAAAATCAAAAACTTATATTTATATTGACTCTCATTCATTCAATTGTTGACGGTTTTTTCAACCCAGAAATTCGCTTGGGTGATACTAAAATGTTGCTTATGTATACACGAATACTTGCTTGTATGTATTCAAATTTTTTATTACGTCCCCATTTGTTCTAACCCAGTACTTTGCTTAGTTATGGCTAGAAGTTTGCTTACATGTGCATAATTATATGCTTATGTACATTCTAAATGTTGTTTAATTATTTATTTTGTTTGAATCACTTGGGATTGCACATGTGCACAACAACAGATTGAAATAACATCGGATTCATCTCCGAACTGGATACCAGAATGTGACGAAAATATGACTCCAAAAGAAGGAATGTATTTTGATAATGTCGACAACGGAATACCATTTTAAAAATAATTCTTAATAAATAAAAAAGCATATGTTCGAATATGTTGTGATTTGCTTATTTATTTGTTTAATACTGCTTATTCACATATTACAAATTGCCTATGCGTGGTTATTATAATGCTTATTACTACTATGTACTCGGCTTATTTATGACTGTTGTAGTGCTTTTCGAGCAAATAATTCAACATTCGTGCAAAATTTGGTTCTTTCTCATGGTCACATATGTTCAATTGCTTATTTGTGCGTAAAGTATTGCTTGTGAAACGATGTTATGGTGCTTAGAAAGCAATTGAATTATGCTTACAATACCATCAAATCAAGAAAATAATTGCTTACAAAGCAACTGAATTCTTCTTACAGTATCTAAAAACCATGAAAAGAAATACGACACTAACTAGAAAACATTCCTATATCAACTACGCATGTACGTCAAAACCAACCATATTAAAAATGGCTATAAAATACTACAATATTCAACATTTTGATCAAAAGAATGGAACAACAGTGTTTCGTTGTGATCCTAACTCGATTTAGCAAACTCCTTCGCTCGTCCCAAAACCGATTCCCTCTGCTCGTTCATTATATGTTTTGTCATTTCCAACAGAAAATCTATCAAAAAGAAAAGACACTAGTCATTTATATAAAGCATTTATTAACAAACAAAACATTTATAAGTATAAAACGTACCAAGCATAAGCATAATATAACACATGTATAAGCAGAAACCAAACTATAGATAAGCATAATTATCAACAATAATAAGCAGTTGAAAAACATCAATAAGCAATCCCCCAGCCTTAGAAAAAAATATGGTAATTCTAATTACCTCCTAAATTGTGAGCATAATATAAAACATAGATAAGTACAATATAAAATATACATTAGCATAATTATCAACAACAATAAGCAGTTGAAAGCCTCGTTAAGCAATCTCCATGTCTGCCAATTTTTTTTTTTTACTAGTAAAATCAGTAAATAAAAAATAACAAAACCCACAACAGATCCTAATTAGACATTTAGAAGAACATAGATAATACACCCTAACAATCCCCAGACTTAGAAAAAACATGACAATACTAATTACTCCCTGTTTTCGACCGAGGGAGATGGAGTAACGGTTTTTCTCTTTTTTCTTCAGATGAGATGGGTATGCAATTTTCGACCGAGGGAGATGGAGTGGAGACAGGTTTTCTCTTCTTTCTTCAGAGGAGATGTGTATGCAATTTTCGACCGAGGGGGATGGAATGGAGACAGTTTTTCTCTTCATTCTTCGGAGGAGATGGGTATGCAATCGATCGAGAGAGATGGAGTTTGTGACCGAGGGAGATGGAATTTCATACACTGTGGAGGGAGATGGTGTTTCATTCACTGTGGAGTGTGGAGTTTGTGACTTTTGAATTACCCAAAAAGAAAAGATTTGGAAGATCAACATGAGAGAAAATCGTTCCCTTAATTATCGCCACTACCAAAAATAACTTCCCTCCTAAAAACTGATATAACTTAGAATTACCAAAAAGTCCTTCTTTCAATAAGTTAACTATTAAAAAATGATAAAAACTGTTTAATCAAACGGTTTTCAACAAGATGCCTACTTTACTATTTTTTAGTATCTTGACTATGTTTTATTATTCTTTTTTATGGATTACATTTTAGTAATATGGGTTATAATTGAAAATATAAATTTGATAGATAAATTTTTATTTTTATTTCCTTATATGATTATTATTATTAAAATATAGTAATAAATACTAATATTAGTAGATATTTTTATTATAAAATAATAATATTAAAATAAAAATATGTATATGTATATATTATATTTTAAAGAATAATCCACCATAGAAAAATTGTTTGAAACCCATAAATTATATGTTGATATTATAAATATATTCAAATTTGCATTATATATCAGTTTTATAAACAACATTGATATCCACACACACACACAAATATATATATATATATATATATGTATATATTGATTATATATATACATATATATATTGATTTTGTAGAAAATGAATGTTGTATAAATTTAAATATTACGTGCTATATTATACTTATTACATAAAAGAAATATTATTTATTTGTTCTATTGATGCTAATATTTATTTGTTAATCTCAAACAATGAATAATTATTTTTCATTCATTGTTGTTATAAGATAGTTTTTTAAAATAGTCATGGTTTGAGTAACATGATATTATTTCTGAAAAATCAAATAGCACTCAAATTTGTTGGTATAAATTTCAACTAATTGACCTAATTTAAATTTGATATTTTTAATTGGTGTATAAACTTGCCTCAAATGTGTAGGGAGTATTTGCAAAAACTTTTGCTTTTAGAAGAGTGATTTATTAAAGTAGAAGTAAAAGTAGTTGAGAGTGTTTAGAAATAAACTCAAAATTTGAGAATCAAAAGTTAGTAGTGTTTGAAAATAGAGTCAGGAGTTGAGAATCGGAAATTGAGAGTGTTTGGTGAAAAAGTTGAAAAAGTAATTATTTATTTGTAAAAATCAAACTAAAAGTAGAAGCAAAAATCTAAAGCACCCCTCACCTTACTTTAGATTTTGATTAAATAAAACAGAATCAGAAACAGAAGTTGGCATTTGCAAACACTACAAAGTGAAAAATTTCTGCCAAAAACTAAGAAGTATTTTTTTAGTGATTGCAAACACTCTCATAATCAATTTTTTTCTTCTAATTTTTCTAAATTTTTAATTTATTGTTGGATATCTATATATATATATATATAATAGTAGAAGTCCGAAACAAAAATTTTCCCGCTCTTTTTACTTCTTATATTAGGAAAATATTGTATATGGTATTCCTACCTTATATATTATATAAATTAGGAAAATATTATAATTGGTATTAAATTAGGAAAATATTATATAAAGTATTCCTATTTTATTTTATATATGTATAAAAACTAGGAGTCCGAAACAAAAAATTCCCGCTCTTTTTATTTCTTATATTCGGTAATATTTTAATTTAGGAAAATATTGTAAATGATATTCCTAATTTATATATATATATATATATACATATATATAAATTAGAAAAATATTAGTAACGGTATTTCTATTTTATATGTATAAAAATTAGGAATTTTTTTATAAATGGTTATCCTACTTTATACCAAAAGTGAGTATGTACTATGAATTCTATCTATATATATTATTCATACCTTAAAAATTATATAGTCTTTGACTATAATTAATTAATTAATCTATATATATAATAGCAGAAGTCCGAAACAAACAATTTTCCGCTCTTTTTACTTCTTATATTTGGAAAGTATTGTACTCAAATATTTATTTATATTTATAATTTGTAGTATTTATTTATATTTTTAATTGAATTTGACAATGTTATGTGATCAGATAATTAAAAATATGTTTAGGGAAAAATTGACAAAATCTTACCTCAAAATAATATTTTATCAATCTAGAAATTAATTATCTTACGGTAAAATGATAACAAGTTGTTCAACGCGATAACTTTTTCAAACTGTATAACACTCAAAATGGACATCTATGTATTACCTTTAAGAAAAAAATCTTATTCAATTATTTACCAAAAACAAAATTCGTCCGTGCATTGCATTTTTAAAAAAACTTCCTAGATTAACTTTTTCGGATTGTGAAAATTTTCATCGTATTCTATAATTTCTTTTGATTGATGAGTGATTGTATCAATTCATTGTTGATCAAAATGAGAAAACTCAAGGGGTCTATAAGTACTGGAATAAACGATATAGAACGGACATATGTGTCAATGGTATGATTTCTATTATCTTTTTCAGTTATATCATGTTTATATTCATGGTTTTTTTAGTGTATCGTTATGATATTGATGTAGAATTTGCGGTAATACCACTACAGTTTACATCTAATGAAAAATAATTTGCTATAAATTTTTATCCATGGCTTTAAAAGTGTATAGTAGCTTTAAAATATATTATATAACTAGCATATTCACAATGTATTCGAACCTTTTCTCTTTCTCATTAGTCACTATAAGAAACAAATACAGTTGCACCATTAACACCCTATTATCTATCCACGCGTTAATTCTATGATATGAAACCGATCTAATTGCTTTTCTTCTTAAGTTATACCATAGAATAAAAAATAGCAATTTTTGTGTAGGTGGGGAAAACGTTAAGATCATCTTTATGTACTTTTATATTATATGTATGAATAAATTTATGAATTGATTATTGATTCTTGAAATTTTGATTTAATTTAGAATTAAAATACTTGAATGATTAGTTTTCACACAATTAATTAAAGTGATGTCTTTCTTTTCAAAATGATCTCTTATAAAATGATATCTGACATCAATGTGCTTTGTTCTTGAGTGAAACACAGAATTCTGAGTAATTGCAATAGCACTTGTGTTGTCACACATAATTGGAATCTTTTTTTCTTCAATTTCATAGTCTCTCAGCTGTTGTCTCATCCATAAAACATGGGCACAACAGCTGCCCGCAGCTATGTACTCTGCTTCAGCTGTGGATGTGGCTATTGAGTTTCGCTTCTTGCTAAACCAGGAAACCAAACTGTTTCCAAGCATTTGACATGTACCTGAGGTATTCTTCCTGTCAACCCTACATCCAGCATAGTCAGAGTCTGAGTAACCAATAAGCTTGAATCCACCTTCTTTTGGATACCATAAGCCAACTTTTTGGCATCCCTTCAAATATCTTATAATTCTCTTAGTCAATCATATGGCTTTCTTTTGGTGCAGATTGGAATCTTGCACATACACCTACTGCAAAGGTGATGTATGGCCTGCTTGTTGTTAAGTAGATCAATGATCCAATAAGTGATCTGTATCTTGTTTGATCTACAGCTTTACCATCTGCATCCATGTCCATATTGATGATGTATTCATTGGTATTTTCACGAAGACTTTCTCTTCCATACCAAATTTCTTCATTAAGTCTCACGGTGTATTTTGTTTGACTTATAAAGGTTCCATCCTTCACTGTTTAACTTGAAGTCCTAAGAAGAATGTCGATTCTCCCATCATGCTCCTTTCAAATTTGCCTTGCATGAGGTTTTAGAACTTATCACACAAACTCTTTGTTTGTGGATCCAAAAATCATGTCGGCCACATATATTTGAACAAGCGTTATACTCTCTCCATCTTGAATTACAAGAGTGTTCTGTTTTTCTTTCTTTTGGGAGTGCTTGCTTGCAGATAACTCATTAGCAATGCCATTTTCTACCTAATACTTGAGTTATTATCCCATTGACAAACTCAGTTCATCTATCAGACCTTATCTTTATAATGGTTTGGCTCTTTTCATTTTGAACTCTTTTCATCAACTGAGGTAACTTTTGCAACGTTTCTTTCTTTTTGCACATGAAGATCGTTCATGTATATCTTGAATAATCATCCACCACCACTAAGGTGTATTTATTTCCACTTATGCTGACTGGTTCAACAGGACCAAATAAATCCATATGCAACAGATGCAATATTCTTTTGGATGAAGAATTTGACTTTTCTTTGAACGAAGATTTAATCTGCTTTCCCATTTGGCATGCATCACAAACACTTTCCTTCTTGTACACTGAGTCTGGCAATCCTTCCATAAGATGGCTCCTTGCTAGCTTGTTGATTGTCTTGAAATTCAGATGACTCTGCTTCTTGTGCCACAGCCAACTTGATTTGGTTGTACTCTTTGCTATCAGGCAAGTGCTTGGTGTGGCAAAGAGACCGATACCACATACATGTTCTTCTGTCTGGATCCTTGCAGTACTATTTCATTTGATTCAGTATCTTTAATTTGGCACACTCCCATATTGAATCCAACATTATAGCCCTTGTCACAGAGTTGGTTGATGCTTAACAGGTTGAAGTTGAGGCCTTCAACATATGCAACATCTGTGATTTCTAATCCATTTTTCTTAATGGATCCAGTGCCTCTTATTTCCCCTGGAGCTTCATTTCCTCCAAATATGACTTTTGCGCCTCTAATCTCCTCGAATTTTGACAGATTTTTCTTGTTTCATGTCATGTGTCTGGAACAGCCACTATCCATGTACCAGGTTCCTTGGCACTCAACTGTTTCTTGAACCTGCAATCAAGGAAATTAGTTTTTAGGTACCCATGCTTGTTTGGGTCCTGAGGGGTTAGTGCTATAAGATGATCCAACCAACCTATAGCCAAATGACTTGACTATAAGAGGTTGCCATCTATTTGTGCCATAATCATAACTCACTTTGGCAAATTGCTTGGGGGCTTTAGGTTCATACAGTTGTCTCTTTTGTCTGTATGCCTGTGTGTGTTTTAGCAATTGCCTTCTTTGGGTAGTTGTGATATTTCTGAGTGTAGTGCTTGAGTGCATATATGTGCTGATGATAGCTCTTTTGCCTTTGGAATGATCTTTGTTGAGTTCTAGGTCTTTGCCATTTACGCTTGTATTCCATAGGTCTTTGCTGATTTGTCACATTATTCCAATCAGCTTGGCTTGGGTAGTTTCTACCATTCCCATCATATGTGTTTCTTTGATAAAAATTCTGAGGTTTTTGGTAGCTCTGTTTATTCTTCACAGAGTACTTCCTATATGGAGTTTGCCGAGGAACTCTCTTGGATTTCTTCTCGCTTGTCCTCTCAAAGATACTCAATTGGTTGTTTTCCTTTTCCTTTATATCTAAGGCCGCTTTATTTGTGATTGTGCTTTGGAGTGAGTGTGGGTGCAACATTTGGTGTTTTGGATTTTGAGATGCTTCATTGCTTGAAGATCCTTTTTCCGAAATTACTCGAGCTTATTTTGTGCACAAAGGAATTGAATCTATGCCTGTCTTATCTCCACATTCATTTTGTCTCATAATAAGGTCACCCAATGATTTAGATGCCTTTGTAAATGATGCAATCACATTTTTGAGATCATTTTCCCTCTTTTCTATAGCGACTATCTCTCGCTATTAGTTTAGCATTCTCGGCCTTGACTCTTTGTTCTCATCGGCTATGTGACTCGTAGTACTCGGTTCTTTAGTCACCGAGAGTTTTTGGCTTTTGAGTGGTTGTTTTCCTAGTTTAATAGTGTGTGTGAGGATTTAATGTGCTCAAAGTCTTTCATCATTTGGCCTAATGAATCATAAAGATCAGTGGGTGATGAAGTGTGTGTGTCACAATCACTATCACTAGAATCTGAGTGAGATGAGTTAGAATGTACCTCATCTTCTTGGTCTGGTTGATCTTATTCTTTTGCCATTAGACAGATCGTTGCTTCTTCTTCAGAATCACTTGAGTAGTCAGCTTCACTACTTTCTGAGTCTGTTGTTTCTTTAGACTTAGCTGTCTCAGCAGTCTCAGCAGCCAACATAGCCTTTTTATTTTCCTGTATTCTTTCTCTGAAGACTCTTCTTTCTTCTTCATTCCTGTATTTATTGACTACTGGATATGGACAGTCAATAGCAAAGTGTCCTGGTTGTCTGCAATTCCAACACAGGTTCTCAGCTCTTTGATCAGCTCTTTCCGTTCTTGGGTTATCAGCTCTCTGATATTCAACCTTTTGATGCTCAGCTCTCTTGGGTGGCCTATCTTCCCTTGACTTGGAGGGGGCTGAATGTCTCCTGGAAGATTCAAAATGGACATCTATGTATTACCTTTAAAAAAAATCTTATTCAATTATTTACCAAAAACAAAATTCGTCTATGCATTACATTTTTAAATAAACTTCCTAGATAAACTTTTTCGGATTGTGAAAATTTCCGTCGTATTCTATAATTTCTTTTGATTGATGAGTGATTGCATCAATTCATTGTTGATCAAAATGAGAAAACTCAAGGGGTCTATAAGATCGGAATAAACGATATAGAACGAACATATGTGTCAATGGTATGATTTCTATTATCTTTTTCAGTTATATCATGTTTATATTCATGGTTTTTTTAGTGTATCATTATGATATTGCTGTAGAATTTGCGGTAATACAACTACAGTTTACATCTAATGAAAAATAATTTGCTATAAATTTTTATTCATGATTTTTTCTGCCATATTATTTTGAATAATATCTCAATTTAAATTTTATCAATTGATTATAGAAATCTTTGTTCATTCTTCTTTAAAAGTGTATAGTAGCATAAAAATATATTATATAACCAGCATATTCACAATGTATTCGAACATTTTCTCTTTCTCATTAGTCACTATAAGAAAACAAATACAGTTGCACCGTTAACACCCTATTATCTTGAATTATCCACATGTTAATTCTATGATATGAAACCAATCTAATTGCTTTTCTTCTTAAGTTATACCATAGAATAAAAAATAGCAATTTTTGTGTAGGTGGGGAAAACGTTAAGATCATCTTTATGTACTTTTATATTATACGTATGAATAAATTTATGAATTGATTATTGATTCTTAAAAATTTTGATTTAATTTAGAATTAAAATACTTGAATGATTAGTTTTCGCACAATTAATTAAAGTGATGTCTTTCTTTTCAACATGATCTCTTATAAAATGATATTTGACATCAATGTGCTTTGTTCTTGAGTGCAACACAGATTCTGAGTAATTGCAATAGCACTTGTGTTGTCACACATAATTGGAATCTCTTTTTCTTCAATTTCATAGTCTCTCAGTTGTTGTCTCATCCATAAAACTTGGACACAACAACGCCCGCAGTATGTACTATGTCACCAGGTGGATGTGGCTAATGAGTTTTGCTTCTTGCTAAACCAGGAAACCAATCTGTTTCCAAGCATTTGACATGTACCTGAGGTACTCTTCCTGTCAACCCTACATCCGGCATAGTCAGAGTCTGAGTAACCAATAAGCTTGAATCCACCTTCCTTTGGATACCATAAGCTAACTTTTTGGCATCCTTCAAATATCTTAGGATTCTCTTAGCTGCAGTCATATGTCTTTCTTTTGGTGCAGATTGGAATCTTGCACATACACCTACTGCAAAGGTGATGTATGGCATGCTTGCTGTTAAGTAGAGCAATGATCCAATAAGTGCTCTGTATCTTGTTTGATCTACAGCTTTACCATCTGCATCCATGTCCATATTGACTGATGTATTCATTGGTATTTTCACATAAGACTTCTCTTCCATACCAAATTTCTTCATTAAGTCTCTGGTGTATTTTGTTTGACTTATGAAGGTTCCATCCTTCAGCTGTTTAACTTGAAGTCCTAAGAAGAATGTCAGTTCTCCCATCACGCTCACTTCAAATTTGCCTCGCATGAGGTTTGAGAACTTATCACACAGCTCTTTGTTTGTGGATCCAAAAATGATGTCATCCACATATATTTGAACAAGCAGTATACTCTCTCCATCTTGAATTCTGAAGAGTGTTATGTTTCTTCTTTCTCTACTCCATTCTGCTGTGGAGTCCTTGCTGCAGATAACTCATGAGCAATGCCATTTTCTACACAATACTGAGTTATTATCCCATTGACAAACTCAGTTCCTCTATCAGACCTTATCTTTATAATGGTTTGGCTCTTTTCATTTTGAACTCTTTTCATCAACTGAGGTAACTTCTGCAACGTTTCTTTCTTTTTGCACATGAAGATTGTCCATGTATATCTTGAATAATCATCCACCACCACTAAGGTGTATTTCTTTCCACTTATACTGACAGGTTCAACAGGACCAAATAAATCCACATGCAACAGATGCAATATTCTATTTGATGAAGAATTTGACTTTTCTTTGAACGAAGATTTAATCTGCTTTCCCATCTGGCATGCATCACAAACACTTTCCTTCTTGTACACTGAGTCTGCAATCCTTCCACAAGATGGCTCTTTCCAAGCTTGTTGATTGTCTTGAAATTCAGATGACTCAACTTCTTGTCCCACAACCAACTTTATTCGGTTGTACTCTTTGTTATCAGGCAAGTGCTTGGTGTGGCAGTAGACCAGTCTACCACATACATGTTCTTCTGTCTGGATCTTTGCAGCACTATTTCATTTGATTCAGTATCTTTAATTTGGCACACTCCCATATTGAATCCAAAGATTATAGCCCTTGTCACACGGTTGGGCGATGCTTAACAAAGTTGAAGTTGACGCCTTTAACATATGCAATATCTGTGATTTCTAATCTATTTTTCTTAATGGAACCATTTCTCTTATTTCCCACGAGCTTCATTTCCTCCAAATATAACTTTTGCGCCACTAATCTCCTTGAATTTTGACAAATTTTTCTTGTTTCGATCGTGTCCGGAATGTACCACTATCCATGTACCAGGTTCCTTGGCACTCAGCTGTTTCTTGAACCTGCAATCAAGGAAATTCGTTTTTAGGTACCCATGCTTGTCTGGGTCCTGAGGGGTTAGTGTTATAAGATGATCCAACCAACCTATAGCCAAATGACTTGACTCTAAGAGGTTGCCATCTATCTGTGCCATAATCATAACTCACTTTGGCAAATTTCTTGGGGGCTTTAGGTTCATACAGCTGTCTCTTTTGTCTATATGCATGTGTGTGTGTTTTAGCAATTGCCTTCTTTGGGTAGTTGTGATATTTCTGAGTGTAGTGCTTGGGTGCATACGTGTGCTGATGATAGCTCTTTTGTGTTTGGAATGACCTTTGCTAAGTTCTAGGTCTTTGCCATTTAGGCTTGTATTCCATAGGTCTTTGCTGATTTGTCACATTATTCCAATCAGCTTGGCTTGGGTAGTTTCTACCATTCCCATCATATGTGTTTCTTTGATAAAACTTATGGGGTTTTTGGTAGCTTTGTTTATTCTTCACAGAGTACTTCCTATTTGGAGTTTGCTGAGGAACTCTGTTGGATTTCTTCTCAGCTGTCCTCTCAGCATACTCAACTGGCTGTTTTCCTTGTCCTTTATATCCAAGGCCAGTTTGTTTGTGATTGTGCTTTGGAGTGAGTGTGGGTGCAACATTTGGTGTTTTGGATTTTTGAGATGCTTCATTGCTTGAAGATGCTTTTTCCAAAATTACTCTGGGAGCTTGACTGTGCACAAGGAATTGAATCATATGCCTGTCTTATCTCCACATTCATTTTGGCTCATAATAAGGTCATCCAATGATTTAGATGCCTTTGTAAATGATGCAATCACATTTTTGAGATCATTTTCCCTCTTTTCTATAGCAGCTATCTCTGCTATTAGTTTAGCATTCTCAGCCTTCAGCTCTTTGTTCTCATCACTATGTGACTCGTAGTACTCGATTCTTTAGTCACCGTGAGTTTTGGCTTTTGAGCTGGCTGTTTTCCTCGTTTAATAGTGTGTGTGAGGATTTAATGTGCTCAAAGTCTTTCATCATTTGGCCAAATGAATCATAAAGATCAGTGGATGATGAAGTGTGTTTGTGTCACAATCACTATCACTAGAATCTGAGTGAGATGAGTTAGAATGTACCTCATCTTCTTGGTCTGGTTGATCTTGTTCTTTAGCCATTAGACAGATCGTTGCTTCTTCTTCAGAATCACTTGAGTAGTCAGCTTCACTACTTTCTGAATCTGTTGTTTCTTTAGACTTAGTTGTCTCAGCAGCCAACATAGCCTTTTTCTTTTCCTGTCTTCTTTCTCTGAAGACTCTTCTTTCTTCTTCATTCCTATATTTATTGACTACTGGATATGGACAGTCAATAGCAAAGTGTCCTTGTTGTCTGCAATTCCAACACAGGTTCTCAGCTCTTTGATCAGCTCTTTCCGTTCTTGGGTTATCAGCTCTCTGATATTCAACCTTTTGATGCTCAGCTCTCTTGGGTGGCCTATCTTCCCTTGACTTGGAGGGGGCTGAATGTCTCCTGGAAGATTCACCCTTGTTTCTTTTATAGTTCTTGTTAAAGAACTTGTTAAATCTTTTAACCATCAGGGCAATTTCCTCCTGGTCAATGGCTTCCTTGACCTCAGCTCTCTTCCCATCCTTGATTGTAAGTGCAGCTATTTTGGGTACAGCTGTCTCCTCTTGATCTTTTTTTCTCAGCTCAAACTCATAGGCTTTGAGGTCTGAGAATAGCTCATGGTTGGATGTTGTTGTGAGGTTCATTGAATGTCTTAGGGCTATGACTTTCATTTCCCATTCACCGGGAGGCTTCTTAGAATCTACATACACATTTCCTTCGATCCAAGGTTTCACCTGCAAGCATTTTAAAATTTTCAAATTTCTGTACAGCAACAGACAATTTGTTTTCTTTAATTTGTTGAGATCCTTCACAAATTAAAGTTAATTTATCCCAGATTTGTTTTGCAGTTTGGCAATATTTGACTTTGTTGAACATTGTTTTGTCCAAGGTTTTGTAAAGTATGTCCTTGGCTACATTGTCCAGGTTGTATCTTTTTCTCGTCCTCGTTTGTCCACTCGATCCTTGGTTTCTCAACCATAGCTGGTCTTGCCTCAACAAAGACTTCTTTTCTCCTTCAACTGCAATTTACTCTCCTTCTTCGGTTGTCTTTACTTTCAATATTTGTAGTGGCCCATCTTCTATTACTATCCACATTTCATCATGTAAAGCAGATAGATGAGCCTGCATACAAATTTTCCAGTCATCAAATTCCTCAATAGTGAACATGGGAATGCGTGTCAAATTTGCTTCCATGATAATAACTTTGCTGAATAAAAATATCTTTTGAAAGAGCAAGTGTTAAAACTTCCTTTGAAAAATTGGAGATCTAATTCAGTAACCAGTGCGGAAGGCTCAATGAACCAACCGCTCTGATACCACTTGTAGGTCGCAAGGGGTGTAAGTAAGGTTTAGAAAGGGGGGTTGAATAAACATTACCAACTTTTCGATTTTAGTCCTTTTAAAATTATTACAGAGTTAATACACAGCTAAGTCCTTGAGGGACAGCTAAGTTAGTTAATCAAATAGAGTTAGCCACTCAACACTCGATAGAGTTGTTGATAGAATAACTCAGATGTTTAGTCTAAACCTTAACTTGGATGTGATAAGTTTTTCAGCGGAAGACTTAACACCCTTGAATTTGATTTAACATTGTTTTAACACTTGATTTTAGCACTTTGTTATTTATCAGTTGGATAGCAAATTATCAGCAGGTATAAAATATGTGTGCAGGAATGTAAATATGTTGAAATATAAATGACACAAGTAAATTTTGTATAGGTTCGAAGATGGGGTAATTCTTCTACTCCTCTCTTCTCCAACTTCCTCGGGAGGAATCCACTAAGTAATGATTAGAGTACAAAGTGGTTATCGGTCAGAGACAAGTCTTGATCACGCACCGACTTGCTCCTTGGACTCGATCTAGAGATGCCTTGGTCACACAAATGGCTTCTCGCCCGACTCGGCCTTCTTCACAGGGCGGTTGCCTTGCTAGTTCACTCACTTTCTCAAGCTTCCGGATTTGATCACGAAGCCCTCCAATAACTTGAGATTGGTTCGACCTTGAACCTTCCTACAATCCTCCTTGGGAAGTAGACCCCTTTTGATTCTTCAAAAGTTTTCTCTTCAACAGTTTGAAGTTGTTTTTCCTTCACGACTTGGTGTTGGATCGATTTCCTTCGAGATTTAGGCTTGAGAATATTTTGCGGGTTACGATTTGAATATTGCTTTCTCGTTCGTGGTTCAGGTGTTCAAGGTAACCTTTTCTCAATGTGATTCCTCAACCTTTTATAGTGAACTTTCAAAAATCGCCCATTGAAGAGATAGGCTGATTTTCAAAAGTCACTTGTGTTCGTTGGCTTGTCTTTTCTTGGTCTTGATCTAGAGATGTAGACCTTTCCTCGTATTAAATGGAAGTCCAGACTTTTTCGTGTTCGACACGAGATGCACGATGCTTCCTATTGGTTTATTCCTTTTGCACGCTTCTGGGATTGAGCACTTTAAGACATGGCAACATGGAAGTATTACTTAATTAAGTAATATTCTTGACTTTTGTGCAACGGATTCTTTTCAGTTAACTCCTCTTTGCAGCTGCCTTTTCCCCAGGTGACTTGAGTTCGCTCCAATTAATGGATGACTCATCTGTCACTTCAAATTGATACTTGGCTTCTTGAGTTGACTTAACTGACTCTTCACACAGTCGTTCCTCAGCAGATACATCTTCAGTCGAGTTCTTGATCTTCCTTCTTTGGCATACTCAGTTGTTCCACAGCGGAGTCTTCACTTCAGTCTTTAGTTGACTTCTTGTATTTCCAGGCATAGCTGACTTGACTCAGCTTATTCAGCCCTATCTATTACAATACAAATTACAAGGAAAATAGGGGTGCCAACTTTCTATTTTAAGTTTTACATGGCATTCATCAAAATCTAAACAATAAATTTCCCAACAATCCTAAATTCTAAACTTAATAACCTCTATAATACAATAATATTCTATTATTTAGGCAATTGTCCTTCTATTGACTTAGAACAATTATAATTAACTAATAATTTTGATAAATTAGTTTGAAACAAAAACTTATATAAATTTATAATCTCAATATCTCCTACTGAACAACTTAACATAATCAATAAAATTATATTTATAGTTTATGTGATGTGGTAAAAAAAATTAAATATGATTTTTTATTGTTATAATATGGTACTATCACTTGTTTAAATTATATTTCTCTTTTAAGTGCAATTAACGAATCATTTAACTGATTTTAGTTTCAAAAGATTTACTCCATTATAAATATTAAAGTTTTTTAAAATTCATAATCGTTGCATTATTATGGTCTTTTTAGAAATATGTTTTATATTCGATTTAATTTCAAATTATTTGTAGTTAAATTCAATAAAAAATGTAAATAAAATAGAAGTAATGTATAAGTATTTTATAAAAAATATTTAAAATCGGTTCTAGCTTCGGGTCCTTGGTTCAGAGTGGTTCGGCATGGATCGAATATGGTTCTCGATACGGATATTTGAAAAATCTCCAGAACCATACCAAAAACAATTTCGGGGCCATTTATCTTCGGGAAAGTCAAAAGGTTAACGAATATTTTTGGTTCGGAGATTTTTGGTTCGGATATCGGTTCGGTTTTGGTGATCTCCGAGTCCCGTGCACAGCCTTACCTGATACGGAGCCTCATCCTCTGGTCATTAAAATAGGCGGGTGATGTGTGTAAAATATACGTGCATTTTGGGGCTTAAAAATGATATATATTTGATGCATTTGCACGCATATTTAATATATTTTTACTTGGTTTCCTTAGAAGGGCATGATCTGCGTATTCTTGTAATTTTTACAGGAAAGGGGGCTTGAAACGAAGAAATATCAGTTGGAAAGCCCAACTAATATTGACGAATGCGAAGAGAAGATCAAAACAACAAAGAAAATGGACAAAAATACTTCACACGGTTGGACCGTGTGGTGTCACACGGCCGTGTGAAAAATGCCGGTGTGGAATGACACAACCGTGTGAAGTGCGGAAAACCAGGATGGAATCAAGCCCGCACGGCCAGGCCGTGTGACCCACACAACCGTGTGGGAAAGGGCAATGCATCACACCACCAGGCCGTGCGATTCATGTTAAATCTTGATTAATTACTTTCTTAATTGATTCATGCTTTCTATTTTATGAATTCGAGCGCTAATTTATAATTGCCTTTTATTTTTCGGGAATAGTTTGCATGTCATATTTGTTAGTGCAAAATTCGGAAGAAGTTCTAACAAAGACTAAATCGAATTGGACATAAATGAGTGTATCGAGTCGGGAGCCTACAACCTTGTTTGTGGGGAGTCATTCAATTCATAAATCTTTTGGGAGTTAATAATAGTTGTATCGAGTCGGGAGACCTACAATTGTTATTAATCTACTATTTATGCGTCGCCCGAGAGGGAGAATAAATTATCTTAGGAATTGAACCCATAAAATTGCATGAATTGGTTTTGAAACTTTAATTGAAGTTAATATTGAAAAAACATGTTGAGATTATGTGCCTAAGGTTGCTCCTGTAGTTGTTGAAAATATTTGTGGGGTTCGTAAATTTATTTCTTTTAATTCTTTATTTTCGATTTTCATTAAACTTGATATTCGGTCGCTTCAATAAAATTTAAATGCGATGTTATTATATCATAAGTGTTTCACATATCAATCCCTAAAGAATACAACATTGCTTGCCATTATTCTATAAACTACATTGTACACTTGCAGTTGTAAAATCCAAATATTTTTGGCGAACAAGTTGTTAGCGCCGTTGTCGGGGATTGATTAGATTCTACTTAGATATAGTAATAAGTAGTTCAATCTTAACTGAAGCATATTTTTATTTTTTTAAAATTTTCAAAAAAAATTGCAATTATTTTTATTTTTTATTCGGTTCTAACATTGTTTTGTTAAGTGCAGATAGTGCATGATCATGCGTTCCAGAAATGCCCAGCCAATACCCATTGATGTGGAAATCGATAAAACAGTGAAGCAACTAAGGAAAAGAGCCAAAGCAAGAGTGGATGGGACTAATCCAAACGTAGTGTACAACAGAAACAATAAGGAGCACCCACTTGGGGCAGACGTCCAGGACCGAATTGTGGAGAGGCCCGCGAGAAGGGTAGTTAGGGACTACTTCCAGCCAGACGTAAGTCAAACTTATGAGGGTGTGGCCCATCTGCCTATCAATGCAAACAACTTTGAACTAAAACCTGCATTGATCCAGATGATGTCATAAAATCAGTTTGAGGGTAGAGCCATTGAGGATTAAACGCACATCTGGCGCACTTTTAGAAATTTGCGATACTGTTAAAATGAATGGTATTTCTGAGGATATCATTCGATGCCGCCTTTTCGCATTTTCTCTACGCGATAAGCCTAAGGTATGGTTATGCTCTCTAACACCACCAGCAGCAAATTGGGCAAAACTAAATCAACAGTTTCTAGCCAAATACTTTCCCCCCAGTAAGACGCTGCAACTGAAATCTGAGATTGCCCAGTTTAAGCAATTAGATGTTGAGCCACTATATGAATCATGGGATAGATTCTGGGAATTACTAAGGAAGTGCCCTCAACACGGATATCCCGACTACCAACAGGTCTAGTACTTCTATAATGGTTTAAGTGGAAACACGAGAATGGTTATAGATGTTGCATCTGGGGGTGCATTACTGGGGAAATATCCCGAGGAGGCACTAGAATTGTTAGAGGAGATGGCAAACAACAGTTACCAATGGTTATCCGAGAGATCCGAGGATAGACGTATCGCAGAAATTCAGGATGAGGATAAGATTGCCATACTCCGCGTAACAAATATCCATGTTGAGTATGAAATCGGATGCAATGCGACAAGTAACTTTAAGAGAGGCAACAATGGTTGTGGAGGAAGCAAATTTTGTGGGACAAAAGGCTACAACAATTACGAAAATAATCGACACAACCTTACTATAATCCGGGGCTGCTAAAGGAACATAAACCATCTCTAGAAGAGATGTTAACTTCATTCATCGGAGAAACTCAAGCTCAACTAAACAAGGATGAAGTCAAGATAGACAGAATCGAGGATCAGGTAACTCAATTAAATATCAACATGAATGATAGATTGAAATCTTTGGAAAAACAGGTGGGGCATATTGCTACATCAATACATGGCCAATACCAAAAAGGCAAATTCCCGAAAGATACAAGGATAGATCCGGGAGAATGTCAATCCATTCGTCTGAGGAGTGGAACAAGTTATGAAGGTTCAAAGATGCCAATTAATCAGAAAATAGAAGCAATCGAGGAGCAGGAAAGCAGAGGAGATGGCGCCACCAGTAGTGGAGAAAGAAAAGGTAAAATCTGCTCCAACTATTGCAAGAACTGAGGTACCTATCCCTTTCCCACAAAGGTTTCAGAAAAATAAATTGGATAATCAATTCCTAAAATTTTTGGAAATTTTTAAGAAAATTCAAATCAATATACCATTTGCGGATGCACAAGAACAAATGCCAAACTATGCGAAATTTCTTAAAGATATCATGGCAAAGAAAAGAAAAATCTCGGAATATGAAACGGTGAAACTGACAGAGGAGTGTAGTGCAATTATTCAAAGGAAGTTACCTCAAAGCGCAAGGATCCCAAGAGTTTCACGATTCCATTCGTAATAGGGGGAACAACCTTTAATAAAGCGCTATGCGACTTAGGTGCAAGCATCAACTTGATGCCATTATCCATATTTCGAAAACTGGGATTAGGCGAAGTAAAGCCTACGACAATTACCCTTAAATTAGCAGATCGCTTAGTAACATATCCGAAAGGGGTGATTGAAGACGTTTTAGTGAAGGTAGATAAATTCATCTTTTCAGCAGACTTTATTGTGTTGGAGATGGAAGAAGACCGAGAGATTCCATAATACAATCAATCGGTCGACCTGCTTGATTTTATCTTCCGTCTCATTTTCTGTTTCAAAAATCATCTTCAGGTACGGGTTGCCCTATAGGGCGACCGATCGACCTCGAGACAGAAATGTTGTCCAATTTTTGTCGAAAATAAAACTCAAGAAATACTCCAAAAATTTAGTAAAAACATTTTAAACCAATCGGGAGTATTTAGACAACATTTAGGAACCTTGTTTTGAAGTAAAAACTTATAAACATAAAATCATTAAAAGTGTTGTCCAATTTTATCTAAAGTAAAACTTGAATAAATACTCCGGAAAATATTAAAACCATTTTAAATCATTTAGGAGTATTTGGACAACAATTAAAAACATTGTTTTGGTGTAAAAATAAAATCATCAAAATTAAGATAAAAACATGTATCAAACAGACGCCAGTTTGTTTGCGGTTCCGATAATGGGAATTCATTTACTTGGTGCTCTCCACGGAGGCCTCTATCTTTACTTCAGCTAAGTTGGACAGAGCCCGGCTACTTGCCCTTTTTCGCACTTTGGAAGGATGTCAAGGGCTTGGTTCTTCCTCGCATTGGTTCCGATCATCACCCCATTTTGGTTACTTGCTCCTCGACCATTACTAGGGTCCGGTTCCTTTTCGTTTTCGGCGTATGTGGATTCAACACGATTCATTCTCGGATTTGGTTACAACCTCTTGGGGCTCTCCCGTGACACGCACAACCCTTTATTGCGAGTCATGGGGAAGCTCAGCGATTCTGCGTCATGATATTAAAGATTGGAACAGGGATGTTAACCGCAACGTGGATAGCCGGATGGAGCACCTTCGCCGTCGGTTCAGCAGATATTGAGGCTTTGGGCTATACCTCCTCTCTCCCGGATAGAGAGCTGGGCGCTTGACTAAAGCTTTCGCAGATGTTGCCGTCACAGGCTGGATTCCTTAAACAAAAGGCCCGTCTTCGCTGGCTTAAAAATGGGATCGTAACATAACATTTTTTCATCGGCACAGCCAGATTAAATGCATTCGTTGACGGGGATTCAGGGGCTTATGGTGGCAGGGAATTTCACTGATGATGCTACGGTCCTTGGGAATCATATTATTTCATTTTACGAGGAGCTCTTTGCGGAAAACGGGAGCTCCATCACGGATTTCTCGCTGGTCGACCAAGTGCTCACTCCAATGGTTGGGGCGCGGGACAATGCCACCCTAACAGCCATTCCCTCTGATTCTGAGGTGCAGACAGCGGTGTTTGATATGGATTCAGACAGCTCCCCGTGGACTAAATATAATTCACAGCTTATGGCTTTTAAAGAGCCATAGCTTATAGCTTCTTTCTCGAGCTTACTTTAGCTTCTTTGAGCTAATAAGCTTATAACCTGTTTCTCCCCCTTTGGAATCATCAAAAATATTGTTAGCACGATAAAAACATCATATCAAAGTGCGCAATTTTACCGATTTATCGAGCTATTTGAACATTAAAGCTTATAGACCAAATAGGAGGGAAAAGTCGATCATATGACTTGTAGAAGCTTATGAAAACTCATTTGATTTGCAATACATGATCTCTATAAATATATAAGACATTTGGAAACTAGAGAATCATGTAGGTGATGAATTTTTCATTGAAACATTTTATCGAACACTTGACGGGCGTCAAAAATTGAAGAAGATATATATAGCCCTTGTAAATGCAATCAAGCCAAGTTTTTCATCACCAAATCAGTTTAGACACAATATATCATAAATAACAATCTCATCACAAACATATACAAATTTCATCAAGAAAATACATATAGGCCAAGTTCTCAAGGGTTCAAACCAATTGAGATAAGGAAGTAGAATTCTTACCATTTAATCGGTAAAGACAAGCAATAATGATGATAATCGAGCCTAAAAATATCCAAGAAATGGAATGTATGCAATAAAACACATTTGAAGTGAAATGTGTGTGAAATTTGCAAAGGGGACGAAATAGAGAGAAAAACCTTAAACCGCCAAAATGCAAGAACAGAGACGGTTTTAACCAATTTTGAGTCAGTGGGCGACCTGTCGGGGCATAGAGGCGGCCGAGTCGAGCTAGTGGGCGGCCATTCACTACCCTACCCTGGCCACCCACTGGTTCTGTTACGTTTTGAAATTCAATTTGATCCAAAATCCAATTTTTCGCCCTAAGTTTTGAAAACGTGCAAATGCAAACGTAGACCTCATTCAATATACATTATGTCATAATCAAGCTCGAAATGAGGTAAAATACTCGGCGGTGAGCGATTTAAAAGTCTGCAAGTTATCCTTGAGACTAATTAAACACATCTCAAGTTTTTGTTAAACATGCAATCCCTTTGAAAAATTATCGAATCTCAATATGTTTAGTTCGATTATGACGAACCATATTTTGAAAAATTATTATCACCGGACTTGTTATCCCGAAAAATAATAACGTTTTAAGACTTTGGATACAACAAG
Organism: Rehmannia glutinosa; assembly: GCA_016081115.2. Taxonomy (NCBI): domain Eukaryota; kingdom Viridiplantae; phylum Streptophyta; class Magnoliopsida; order Lamiales; family Orobanchaceae; genus Rehmannia; species Rehmannia glutinosa. Next base: position 701,715 of record JABTTQ020000548.1, on the reverse strand, counting down.
TCATAAGAAAAAGTGCCTAAATATTTGAAAATTTCTTTTAACGGCACTTTAATGAGATTCGTTGGGATAGTTTTTGAAGTCGAGCATATTGACATATGGCATATAAAATGTCGAGTCTAACGAGTAATAAATGAAGATGAACATACCTCGAATTTGTTTGTCAATCAACATGCCTACTTCAACCTTTTGTCAATTTTCGCATTTGTAGCCATATAGGTTGAAATGGTTCTTTCCTTTTCAATGCCTTATTTCTTCTTTTCTATACTTTGAGTGTGGAATATAACCACCTTCTTGGCATTGTTGAACTTGGAAAAATATCTTGCACAAATATTTATTAGTAGCACCACAAATATTATCAACATAAATTTGCACAAGTAAACAACCTTGCCCTTTTTCAAAACAAGAAGTGTAGTATCAACTTTACCTTTTGTAAAATCATTTTGCAAAAATAGCTAAGTCTATCAAACCATATACGGGGTACTTGTATCAACCGTACAAGGCCTTTTATAACAATCATTAGGCCCAAAAAAAATTTAAACTCCGATAGACTTCTATTTGAATAAAACCATTTAGAAAATTGGATTTAACATCCATTTGGTAAAGCTTGAAATTTTCTCAAAACAAGAATGGGCAAGTAAAGTGCAAATAACTTCTAAATGTGCTATGAGTGCAAATATTACATCAAAATCATTACCTTCTTCTTGACAATATCATTGAGCTACTAACCTTGTCTTGTTCATCAAACTTGTTGCGAAATATCACAAATTTCTACAAAATCTTAACAAGATATTTTGCACACGAGCATAGTAATATCGAATAATAGATACACTATTTTAAGCACCACATACTATGCATCATCAAGAGTCTAAAAAATCATTCAAGTTCAAATAAGCTTAAGAAAGCTACATAAGGTCTCTTTTGAAATTAGACAATAAGAGAGCACATAGTTGAGACCTCATTTATAAGAATCATATGAACAAGAGGTTTGACATAAGTATCCAAGAATAGTGGCATTTATATGTGCAATAAAATGCATAACTTAGTAGATCAATTGTTTTATCAAAACAAAATATAATCCTTTACAAATCTTGGATAAAACAAGCTATGTCAAATAATGTCTTTTCAAAAAATCAAAACATCCTCTTAATGGCACTTGTATAAGATAAGCACATAAGCATATGGCACAACATGTATCGAGTCTATGAAATGAATAACAATAATGAGCGTACCTCAATAGTTCATGTTTCTCTTGATATATTACGAGTAGATAACCATTTAAGAGAGATATGTAAATCCTACACAATTCTTAAACCAAATTTTGCAAAAACACAATAATACATGTGTAGGCTAAGCAATAAGAGATATCTTAAGCATGCTTGTGCTATATAACTACATAGGAGCTAATAAACCACATAAGTCTAATTAAATGCACAAGAGTTTTAGAACATCATGCAAGGTCTTCTTTTCAAAAATATTTTGAAACTTACAAATATATTGAAGACCTAAATTTTAAAAATATGAAAACTCGTATTGCAATAAAGACACAAATAAAAACATGCAAAGAAAATAAAATGCATATTTAAATAGGGAGATACGGTTTACTGGTTTCGCCATTTCCATGGGTTGTGTCGTTCCCATTGTTGATGGTATCTTCCCTTTTGAAAATCTTCTTGTTGATGATGGTTTCTCCAATTGCTCCATTTCCAAGGATTTTGTTCATCCCATTTTTGATTATTTCCTCTTCTTGGAAAATGACTTTGTTGAAAATGTTTTCTCATTTGATCAAATGAAATGGTCATTTGATGTTTTCTTGTCGGTATGAATTTTCTTCGATTTTTTTTTTGGCGGGTACCTAATATAACATTGTTTTGTGGTACCCTCAAGTGCTTGGGTCCTTTGGGGACTTTTAGGTCTCCAAAGATAATTTGAGCTATTTCTAGCCCGACAAGTATTTACCGTATGACCCTTTTTACCGCAATAAAAGCAAGTAATATTACTAACATGCATAGGAACTTGATTCTTTTTCACATGCTTGACAATATTAGGCTCATGATCAAGTTCACTATTCAAACTATCACAACCATTAATATTCACAACATTGGGCAATTTATTGGTACTCAAGTTGGATTTTGATAAATCATTTTTCATGCAATTAATATCCTCAACAAGAGTACTATTTTGTTTTTCAAGGTTTCTAACCTTGTCAAGTGTGGTGGTGTGAGCACATGATAGTGATTCATAGAAAGTAAATAAACTATCCTTTTCATTTTTCAAAACATTGAATTCCTTTTTCAAATTTTTGTACTTAACTAGTAAATTTTGGAATTCATTTTGAAGATCATCAAAATCATTTTGCAAATCACTATAATCATTTTGAATGACAATATCATAGGAAGTAGAGGGTTTAAGACATACCTCGTTTTCTTCTTTGATGCCCATAAAACATTGTTCGACTACTTCATAGTTGGAAGTTGTGAAAGGCTTGTTCCTTAGATTTGAACTTGTATCCCTTTGAGAAGTAGATGCTTTTGAGTTGCTCCTTTCATTTGCATATACTTCATAGATGGCTTCTAATTTTTGCCATACTTCATGTGCCGATCGAATATCTACAACATGATCAAATTCCAAAGTAGTAAGTGAACAATACAAAATATTAAGAGCTTTACCATTTAAGGAGATGATTCTCTTCTCTTCATCATTGAGCTCTTTGAATCCTTTAGAGGTGTGTGGTGTATTCTTCGTCGGAATGGATTCTCCATTGATGACGGTGTTCCAAATATTGAACCCGCAACTTTGTAAATAGCATTCCATTCTTTCTTTCCAAAATGTAAAATTTTTGGAATCAAATAGTGGTGGCTTGGTGGTGGAGGTGCCGTAAGATGAGCTTCGTTCAGTAGCCGACGATCGTTTCTCTTCACTCGCGATGTGAAACGAGCTTGCCAAAGAGTTTGGCTTTGATACCACTTGTAAGTCCAAGCGGCTACGATAATCTAGAGGGGGGGTGAATAGATTATCTCCATCTTTTCGATTTTACCCTCTTTTTCGAACCGAATGCTCAAAGACAATAATAAAGGTGCGGAATGTAAACAACACACGTCGATTTATAGAGGTTCAACCCACCTAGGGCCTAATCCTCTACCACCCTAGTATATCCGGGATGGATTTCAAAAAGAAAAAAAGATTTTATTAATTACCAAAATTAATACAACATCAACTTACACCAACACCTTGAAGAGCACCACACTCTTCTTCAACACCACCTTTGAGATTACCACAATCTCTCTTGAAGATTACCACAATCTCCAACGGCACCTTGTGAAGATTACCACAATCTTCAACTTTGAAGAATACCAAATTCTTCAACACCTCAACAAGAAGATTACCACAATCTTCTCACACCTAACACCTAGATCACCCAAGTGTGTTCTTACCACAAGAACACTCACAAGGATATCTTGTGTTGAATGATAACCCAAAAATTCAAGATTACAACTCGATAATGAATTATACAATTGAGTGCAAGTGTAATCAAGAATAGCCTAGACCTCAAGGATGTGAAAGTGATAAGCTAGGCAAATTACAACAAGAATAATGACAATAGAAGACCAAGTGTTTGCTTGAGTATATCTTGTTGTGTTGTGTTGTTCTCTCTTGTTGTTGTGCTTCAAATCTTCCTCTATTTATAGGAGATGATTGATCCTTGATAGGCTCCTCTTAGAATCTGATATCTACAAAAAAATTGCAATTAAAATCAAGATTATAGCTGTTAGAAATCAATCCCACAATTTAGGGAAAAGCTGTCTGCTGCACAATGGTTAGAATTTTGTTGTCAAACATTAGGGGGACACCGGTCGCACAGAAATAGAAGTTCAAAAAATGACACAGCATTTTTACATAGGGCGACCGGTCGACGTAGGGTTCGACCGGTCACCCCTATGTTCAACCGGTCCACGCCTTGAGAAATTGAAGATCAAAGTTTCTGTTTCGGAAAACACTTTGCAGTACCGGCGACTGGCGACCATCGACCGGCCGGCCGACGCCTGATGCGGCCGACTCGCTTGATTTTATCTTCCGTCTCATTTTCTGTTTCAAAATCATCTTCAGATGCGGGTTGCCCTATAGGGCGACCGATCGACCTCGAGGCAAAATGTTGTCCATTTTTTGTCGAAAATAAAACTCAAGAAATACTCCAAAAATTTAGTAAAAACATTTTAAACCAATCGGGAGTATTTAGACAACATTTAGGAACCTTGTTTTGCAAAGTAAAAACTTATAGACATAAAATCATTAAAAGTGTTGTCCAATTTTATCTAAAGTAAAACTTGAATAAATACTCCTAAAATATTAAAACCATTTTAAATCATTTAGGAGTATTTGGACAACAATTAAAAACATTGTTTTGGTGTAAAAATAAAATCATCAAAATTAAGATAAAAACATGTATCAAACAGACGCCAGTTTGTTTGCGGTTCCGACGACGGGGAATTCATTTACTTGGTGCTCTCCACGGAGGCCTCTATCTTTACTTCAGGCTAAGTTGGACAGAGCCCTGGCTACTTGCCCTTTTTTCGCACTTTGGAAGGATGTCAAGGGCTTGGTTCTTCCTCGCATTGGTTCTGATCATCACCCCATTTTGGTTACTTGCTCCTCGACCATTACTAGGGGTCCGGTTCCTTTTCGTTTTCAGCGTATGTGGATTCAACACGATTCATTCCGGGATTTGGTTACAACCTCTTGGGGCTCTCCCTGTGACACGCACAACCCTTTATTGCGAGTCATGGGGAAGCTCAAGCGGTTGCGTCATGATATTAAAGATTGGAACAGGGATGTGCTTGGGGATGTTAACCGCAACGTGGATAGCCAGATGGAGCACCTTCGTCAGATTCAGGCAGATATTGAGGCTTTGGGCTATACCTCCTCTCTCCGGGATAGAGAGCTGGACGCCCAGCTAAAGCTTTCGCAGATGTTGCCGTCACAGGCTGGATTCCTCAAACAAAAGGCCCGTCTTGCTGGCTTAAGGATGTGTATCGTAACATAACATTTTTTTCATCGGCACAACCATATTAAATGCACGGGGCGCACGGGGATTGAGGGCTTATGGTGGCGGGAATTTCACCGATGATGCTACGGTCCTTGGGAATCATATTATTTCATTTTACGAGGAGCTCTTTGCGGAAAACGGAGCTCCATCACGGATTTCTTTGGTCGACCAAGTGCTCACTCCAATGGTTGGGGCGCGGGACAATGCCACCCTAACAGCCATTCCTCTCGATTACGAGGTGCGGACGGTGTTTGATATGGATTGATACTCCCGGGGCTGATAGGTTCAATGGGATTTTTACCGCCATTTCTGGGATGTCATATCTGCTGAGGTAACAGACGCTATTCGATATTTCTTTAATAATTCGTCTCTACCTCTGGGATTGAATGCCAGCTTCATGGCGCTCATCCCTAAGACTAAGGATGCCAATGTCATTGAAAACTTCCGCCCTATTGTCATGAGCAATTTTCTTTTCAAGATTATCACGAAAATATTGGCTACGCGCTTGGGTTCGATTATTGCTGACTATTTATCCCCGACTCAGTTTGGTTTTATCCCGGGTAGACAAATCCATGAGTGTATTGTGATGGTATCAGAAGGGTTTAATGTCTTACAGGGTCGCACGGATTCGAATATGATACTGAAAATCGATATTCGTAAGGCATTCGACACATTGAGGTGGGATTTTTTACTACATGTCTTACGACGTTTTGGTTTTTCCGAGACGTTCGTGCGTTGGGTGGAGGTGGTTCTTCGGTCGTCCGAATATCGTCTATTGAATGGGACGCCGGTTGGTTATTTTTCCTGTTCTAGAGGAGTCGACAAGGGGATCCCTTATCACCCCTATTGTTTTGTATTGCGGAGGAGGTCCTGGGTAGGTTTGTAGCTGCAGCGATGGATCAGTCCCGGTTATCTGCCTTCACGGCGCCAAGGAGCATTATCTTCCCGGCATCCATTCTATATGCAAACGATATCATCATCATGTGTGGGGCGTCTTCTTCCAATGCCCGGGCCTTACTTCAGATTCTTACTCACTATGCGGATATATCGGGTCGTTGTTCATCAGAAATCCAAGGTTTATTTTGGGGCACAGGTTTCGCATTATGTCCGTGGGAGGGTGCAACATATTTTAGGAATTCATCCAGGGACGTTCCCCACCATCTACTTGGGCGCCCCTATCTTCAAGGGAGCTCCAAAGGTCGCGGACTTACAGCCTATCTTTGACAAGATTATCCTTAAGTTCCAACGATGGAAAGGCTCGTCACTCTCCCTCACTGGTAGGGTTTGCCTTGTTAACTCGGTGATAACTAGTTCTTTCGTGCATTCCATGATGATTTATAAATGGCACCTTACGTTGCTTAAACAAATGGAAAAAGCCATGCGTAATTTCATTTGGACGGGAGACGTGAATTCTAAAGGAAAGGTTATGGTCAATTGGGATGCATGTTGCACGCCCAGGGCGGAGGGAGGATTGGGCGTGCGATCGCTCAAGGCTGCTAACAAGGCTTTCTTAATGAAGTTGGGCTGGAAGGTTCGAACTCGGACTCATTGGTTTTCGGACACTCGGATAATGGTACTTTACTAGAAATGGGGACATCCCGGTGGTCATTCCTTCCTTTTTCTATTTGGCCTGGGATTAAACCCTGTATTTCGATTGCTTGGATGATTCTCGTTGGATCCCGTGCGCCAATTCCGAGGTATTATTTTGGATCTATAATTGGTTGGGATATTCCATTCTTGTGAGAATTGGCATTCCATAGGATTATAGGTATTTATTCCAAAGAAGTATCTCTGATTACTTTTATGATGGATCTTGGCACTTCACCCTCCCCTTTGTGGAGGCTTATTTGGAGCTGGTTCGAGCTATCGTGCGTGTCCCAATTGCGCCTACATCCCGGGATACTCGTGTTTGGATGAACTCGAGGATGATTCATCACCTCGAAGACGGCTTATAAATCCTTACGCCCCAATACCTACTTAGATGGGGTTCTTGGATTTGGTCTCGGATATCCCTAACGGAGATCGGTGGTGGTGTGGAGAGCTATACACAACCGATTGGTAGTCCAGATTCTTTACGAGTTAGGGGAAGTTTTACTGGTCCTTCGGTTTGTGTTCTTTGTAGGAATCGGGAATCGGTCGATCACTTATTTGTTTCTTGTGCTTTTGCAGGGCATCTATGGCGTTGGATCTTTCAAACCTTTCACGTGCACCCCTTCTAGGCTTACAGTTTCAATGAATTGTTGGTACGGCTTATGGCTCTTAATTTTAGTGACCAGGTCGCTTTCCTTTGGCGTGTGGCAATATTATCCTGCATCTGGCTTCTTTGGCACATCCGTAATGAGCTGATTTTCCACAACAAAATCTGGACTCGGAGGCGGCACTCATTCACCCGTAGGTTACTCATGTTGAATCAAGCATCTTTAGGCCGGAGATGCATGAATAATGACCAGCAGACCTCTTTATCTGCGTGGTTTAAGAGTTCCGGAAGGTCGGGCATGCTCCGAAGATTGTAGAGGTCCAGATGGCAAAACCCCTCCCGGGTTGGATCAAGGTTAACACGGATGGCGGCGCTACGGGCGCCCAGGGTAATCTAACCGCCTCCGATGTCTTCCCGAATTGTAGAGGATTCTTTCACGGATGCTTTGTCCATCAACGTGGTTCAGGTACACATTTGAGGCTGAATTGGTTGCGCAATGTGGGCGATTCATTACGCATTTGCAAAAGGATGGACACAACTTTGGCTGGAATCGGATTCAATGTATGTGGTGAACTCCGGCTGGAGAAGAGAACGATGGAGGTCCCATGGAGCCATCTTAGCTCGGCGCCATACCTTGCATCCGCTCAATGACATTGATCTTGTAGTCTCTCATATCTTTCATGAAGGCAATCGGGTGGCGGACATCTTGAGTAAGAAGACGGAGAGTGGCGCCTGGTGGGGCGTCCCGCCCACAGACCTTCTTCACTACCTCACTGATGATTATGTTGGCCAATCCACCTATAGGTTTGTTACTTAATGCGCCACCACTTCAGGTTTCTTTTTGGCGCCTTTTTTCCTTGGGGTACTCTTTTTCCTTCCAAGAGTTTTTCCCACAAAGGTGGGTTTTACCTTGGAAGGTTTTAACGAGGCCCCAACCATTCAGCCATTTGGTCGGCTTGTGACCACTTCGTTTTTTGGTTGTTAACATTATTTCCAGGCTTTCATTTGGTTACCTGATCTGTCTGTGATCAGGATTACTCTTTTTCATTTTTAATATATATATTCGCAATTATTAAAAAAACTTAAAATTATTACTTACTAATCCCTTTATAAGTATTGATGTTTACTTGAAAAGTATCATTTTCCACTCGAAAAGTGTTAACTTCTTATTGTAAAAGTATTACTTACTACATCTTTTAAAATTGTATACTATTTACCTTTGAAACTGATATTTTTTATCTAAAACTTATTACATACTAATCTCTTTAGAAGTATTAATATTTTACTTGAAAAGTATCATTTTTAACTCAAAAAATATTACTTTATTGTAAAAGTATCATTTACTATATCATTTAAATTTATATACTATTTCCTTTGAAAATGTTATTTTTTACTTGAAAAGTAATACTTTTTACTTCAAAATTATTACTTTTTAATCCCTTTAAAAGTATTTATAATGTTTGCTTGAAAAGTATGATTGTTTACTCAAAAAGTATTAATTTTTATTGTAAAAGTATTGTTTATTAAATCTTTTAAAATTATACACTATTTTCTTTAAAATCAAGTTACTTTTTATTTAAAAAGTATTACAATTTATTTCAAAAGTATTAAATAACATATTTATTAACATGATGTATTATTTAAATCCTTCCCAGTTGGATTGTTCAATTGAGATAAATAAAATGGATGAATTTAAATTGAAGTCTTCTGTAAATTAATATTGTTGTCAGTTCATTTTAATGTGACTTGGAAAGGTGGTGAGTTGTTGAAACAATTGGTGGTGGATGACATGGTGGAAGGGTGCGAGCTGCGTGATGGTAATGAGAAGATTCCAGAGAAATGCTTGGAGGCAGGGGCAGATCTATTAACAAATGTACCCCCAAAATGAAAAAATCCAATAATTTTTTTAGTGAAAAAAAATAAATTTTGTTTTGACAAAAAAAATTAGAAAACCCAACTAAAACAATATAAATCCCTACAAAAAAATTTCAAAAATTAAAAAATTTCTTTAACAACTTGAATAAATAAATCATGACAAAAGTCAAAACCTACAAAACTAAAAATATCAAAAAACATATCTAATAATACCAATAATATTACCAAAATTATGTTTTGTTTCTCTTGTTTTCTTAATTACTCTAATTATTTCTTTTATATATATGTATTAATATTCGTGTACCGTTACATGATCAATTTTTACAAAATTTTAAACAGTGTTTTGTTGTAGGACTTTAAATATTAACCAATATTTATATGCAAATTTTTTTAATATATATCGCACCCCCATTTTTGAAAATCCTGGATCCACCACTGCTTGGAGGCCAGGAGGGGGACGCATATTTTTGGGAATATTGCATAAGTCTTGGAGCATGGGGCTCCGTCTCACGAACTTAGATCCGTGAGACGGTCTCACAAGAGACCTCCTCTAATAGATATATCGACTCCAATTTTGTTAACATAACAATAAATTTTTATCTAAAAATATTTTCTCTAAAAACAATGCTTAGGGATGGCAATGGGCGGATCAAACCCGCCTGTCGGGCGAAACCCGGTTAAATGGGTCACGGCGTGGAGTCTTGGGTCCAAAACTTCGAACCCGCTCGGGTCCGGGGTCCCGGTAGGGGTGTCAATTTGGGTTGGGTCCGGGTTCGCAGGTTCGCGTGTCGAAAGCAAAATGACCGACCGGACCGACTGTTTAATTATTCGTGTCGAGAATCTTGAACCCGGACCCGACCGCTTATTTCACAGTAACCCTACCACCCACTTAACTCGTCTAATAAAATTATTTTAATATATATTTAATATTTTTAACTGAATAAATTTATTTTTTTCTTAATCATACATTATTCGATCAATAAAGAATATTACAATTCACAACATACAAAAAGAAATGACATAATTGCATAAATAACATAACATACTAATTATATTTTGAGGACAATATTCAAAAAGATATGCATAATAATAACAAATACATAATTAATGAGGTTTTATCATTTGAGTTTTAAAGATATTTCTTGTTTGTTGTTTTTTTCTTACAATTAATTATTTACTTAATTTTTTTTAAATTCACAAACGGGTTAGAAGGGTCATAGTAGGTTGACCGGACCCGACCTGTTTAATTGGCGGTTAGTTGGTCCGACCACCCTCGACCCGGACCCACGAAGCCTGGACCCATACCCATTAATTTCGTGTTAGGTTCGTGTCGGGTTTGCGTGTCGGGTCCTAAATTGACACCCCTAGTCCCGGGTCTATAAGACCCGCCCCGCCATTTTAATTTTTATCATATTTTTGAATATGTATTTAAATATTTTTACATTATTTACTTTTGAGGAGGTCTTATGTAAGACTGTCTCATTAATCTAAGTTCATGAGATGGATCCTAAATACATATAAAAATGTGGATTTTTTCATGGGTATGAGTTTGGATCAAAATTCTATTTAAATATGAGACCGTCTCACACAAGTTTTTGTGTTTATTTTTAGATTTGTGTGTTGTATTGATATTAATTTAGTACTATAATATCTTGTAATATTATACTTTGAATATTTATTTTGAGTATTAGTCGAGTACTATTGCAAGATCCTAATAGTAGGTTTTTTTTTTGAAACAAATCCTAATAGTAGCTAAATAGTTGTAAAACATAGTTATAATAAGTTACATAATTACATTTATATTTTTTTGACCTAATGATATTTGATTGCTTTTGAAAATTTGACCATAAATACAAAAAATTAAATTATTGCAATTAAAAAATTATATTGGCGGGTCTAACGGGTCTAGACCCGCCCGGGCGATTTTGAAGCGGGGCAGGCGAGTCGGGTCTTGAAGCGGGGCGGGTCCCGGGTCTCAATTTTTCTTTGCGGAGCGGGTCCTGGGTTTGCCCAAACCCGCCCCATTGCCATCCCTAACAATACTACATCTACATGTAATGAATTTTAAATTTTAAAAAGAAAAAAAATATCATGCTGGCAACTAAAGGATGAAAGTAAATCAAAAACTTCTTTTAAACTCTAAATATTCAGACAAAAGTTTTCAAAAAATTAAAATAAAAAACCAAACGCCAAACGAAGAACCCAACAGCAACTATCACCCCTATCTAAGATGAAGAACTCACATGCCGCCGTCCCCCCACCCCACCCATCTTTCGCCAAACCCGCCCCTACCCAACTTATTCTTCTTCTTTTCGCCCAGTTTCCTCTAAAATCTATGAAGCAAACCAAGAACTCGATATGTTTTCTCTTTAATAAATTGAAGAAATCGAGGTATTTTTGGCGGTGGTGGGTCTGGTCTTGGTGGTGGTGGCGAAGGTGGATGCATGTGGGTTAGATTTTTTTCCTTCCAAAATTTTGCTTGATAACCTATAATTATGTGCTTAATTTTATTTTAAACTTGCTTAATAACCAAAATTTAACTCAGTTTTGATTAATCTTTATTTTTGCTTCCAAAATTTTATGGTGAAATTAGATATATCCATTTTTACTTCATCTCTTGCTTAATTTACTTGAAGAAAATTAATTTTTTAAAAAATTAGGTTTAATTATAAATAAAGAAGATAAATAAAAAGTTTAAATCATTTCATTATAATTTTTCAAATTTCTTTTTCTTTAATTGATCCATCCGATTAATTTAATTTTTTAATCAAATTCATAAGTTTATTATTATGGTTTATTTATGTTTCATAATTTTTACTTTTTCTTAATTTTGTTTTTTCATAAATATTTTTTATTCTAGGAATATTGCTATTTTGAATATTTTTTGTTTTATTTTTTATTCATTTAATTAGCCGATAAGGATGACACATGGGCAATTTTCCCTCTAAAATTGAAAATCCTCAATGTCCATGTCAGCAACATCTAGTCCACCTTAGCAATCTCCAGTGAGATTAACCATTTCTGGCAAAATTTAGAATAAAAACGCTTCGTCCCGAACATATGAGAAAATTATCAAAAGAAAGAGAAATGCATAAAAACTACTTAATCGGATTGTTCACACGACAGTGTGTGCATTTCACACACGTCAAGCCGTGTAGCCTTGGGCGGTCTCTGGACTCGGTTGTGACCAACCACACGGATGTGTGTGGCTCACACACCGGCCAACCCATGTGGTTGGTTTCGTGATGCATGTCGCACGGTCCGTGTGGAGTGATTTTTTTTTTCGTTTTTTTTAAGAAAATCTGGAGTTTGTCGTGACACCTCCTACACAACAACTCACAAAAACAAACAAAACTAAAACTTAAGTTAATACTAAAAAGAAAATTGAATTAAAATCAAATTAAACGAAGGTAATCAAAACAAAATTACAAATAAACGGAAATAAGAAATAATTTGGGTTGCCTCCCATAATACGCTAAGTTTTATATCTTCAGCCAGACTTCAGATTTCTAGCTTCACTGCCGCTGAACTGTGTCGGTTGAAATCTCTGAGCCCTCACATTTTCTACCATCCATCAGACGAATGGCGTTGCCTCGTTTCTCTCGTTAAGTTCGATGTATTGCTTGAGAATTTGCCTTTTTGATGTTGGCCTCCCACTACAGTAGCGATTTGGGCTACTTGTGTTTCCAAAGATTTCAGTCTTGCATTTACGTTTGTGTTCAACTGAGTGACTTATTCTTCAATCTTGTTTATCTTCGTTTCATCCTTATTCAGTCTAGCCCTAATTTCTCCGATAAATGAGGATAGCATCTCTTCCACATATGCTTTCTTTTCACTTGACTCAACTCTGCCTTGATTACCCACATTAAATCCCGTAGGTAGCTGCAAAATGTTTTTATTATTAGCATATGAAAAATTCTCATGGTTTCACAGCCCCGGATGATAGCAATTGGGTGTCTGATTATTTCTATAGTTGTTCTTGAAGTTCCTTTGATGTCCCACAAAATTAGCTTCTTCAACAACTGCAGTATCTCTAGGAGCCAGTTGTTGCATCGCATCCAGTTTCATATTCAACATGGATACTTGTTCTGTGAGCATGGCAACTTTCTCATCTTGGACCTCCACTACGCATCGGACATTGGATCTCTCGAATGGCCACTAGTAACTATTATTCTCCATCTCCTCTAACAGTTCTAGTGCCTCTTCTGGATATTTCCTTAGCAGTGCACCTCCAGATGCAACATTTATAATAGTTCTCGTATTGCCACTTAAACCATTATAAAAATACTAAACCTGTTGGTAATCGAGATGTTTGTGTTGAGGGCACTTCCTAAGTAATTCTCTAAACCTATCAAATGCCTCATATAATGGCTCTGCATCTAACTGCCTAAACTGGGCGATTTCAGATTTCAATTGCAGCGTCTTACTAGGGGGAAAGTATTTGGCTAGAAACCGCTGACTTAGTTCAGTCCAATCTGTTACCTATAGTGTTAGAGAGCATAACCATCCTTTAGCTTTATTGCTCATAGAGAATGCGAAAAGGCGGCATCGAATGATCTCCTCAGAAACACCATTCATTTTGACAGTATCGCGGATCTCTAAGAATTGCGCCAGGTGTGCGTTTGGATCCTCAACGGCCTACCCCCGACTGCCCTTCTCACGGTCCTTTCCACAACCTGTCCTGTCCGTTCGCCCCAGCTGGGTGTTCGTCATTGTTCATGTTATTCACGACATTCTGATTATTCCCATCTGTCATTACTTTTAGATCTTTTCCTTAACTATTTCGTTGTTTTCTTGATTTCCAAATCAATGAGTATTGGTTGTTGGGCAGATCTGGAACGCGTGGCCATGCATTATCTGTAATCAACAAAAACAATGTTAGAACCAAAGCAATAAAATTATTTAAAAATAAAAAATCAAAAATAAAAAAATATTTACAAAAGAAATCGAAAAAAATAAAAAGAAAAAATATTTACAAAAATTTTGCTTCAATTAAGATTGAACTACTTATCACTATATCTAAGTATAATCTTTCAATCCCCAGCAACGACGCCAAAAACTTGTTCGCGGAAATCTTTTCACTATACTGCAAGTGTACAACGTATTTTATAGAATAATGGCAAGCAATATCGTATTCCTCAGGGATTGAATACAAAACACTTAGGTTCTAATAACATCGTATTCCAATTTTATTGAAGCGGCCGGAAAATCATAAGTTTTATCTAATCCTAAAGTAACAAGTAAAAATAAAATATATAAATTTATAGAAACTCGAACTCCATAAGTCTTTTCAACAAATACGAAAGCAACCCTAGGAACATAATCTCAACATGCTTCTTCAATATTAAATCCAATTAATGTTTATCAAAATCAATTCATGTGTTTCAATGGGTTCAATTCCTATACTTGTTTATTCCCCCTCCCGAAACAAATAAACAGTAGATTAATACCAATTCCTAGCATCCCTACTCAACAATTAATATCAACTCCCAAAAGATTTTTGAATTGAATGACTCCCCACAAACAGTTATAAGCTTCTCGACTCTATACCCGTTTATGTCGAATTCTTTCCATTTTTGTTAGAACTCACCTCTCGGATTATGGACTAACAAATATGACATGCAAATTATTGATAAGATAATCTACAAGAAATAAGCACTCAAATTCATATAATAGAACACATAAATTAATTAAGAAAACAATCAATAAAGATTTAACATGAATCAACATTTTTTATTATGCCCCAGGATCAGAATGATTAGCTCAACATATCTGATAAAAAATTCATAGACAAAGATGAAATAAAATAGTTTGACATCGTTTAAGTACAAACAAGAGATCTAAACTAAGAAAGAAAATCCCTTATAGTCAGGATGGATCTTTCCTCTAAGCCTTCGAAACCCTTGTGCTTCCGTAGATACGAAAGGCCTTGTGGTGCTCTCGTAGCTTAGCCTTCCTCTCTCAGAAGACCTTTGATTTGTGTAATCTTGTGTATTTTGATGTGTTGTATGTTGTATGAATGATATGAGATGTTCTAAATTCGTGCAAGCCTTGGTTCCTTTATATAGGTGCTTTGAGAGATCACTTGTAGAGTTATGATAGGAAAAAGACAACAAAATCGCAAAATGAACCGCATTTACCGTGTACAAACCACACGGTGTGGCCGTGTAAGTTGATTTCGTCTCTATTTTTCACCCAAACACTTCACACGGTCGTGTCATCTTCACACGGTGCTGGTCGTAATATGTCTCTCGAAAATCAAGTCGCACGAACGTGTAAAAATCACACGGTGGAAACTCACACGGTTGTGTGAGTGGTTTCTATCCATTTTCTTCGTTTCTTCGATCTTCTCTTCGCACTCTTCGATCTTGTTCGGGCCTTCCAACTGATATCTTTTCGTTTAAGCTCTGTTTCCTGTAAAAAGTTATAAAAATACGCAGTATCATGCCCGTCTAAAGAAACCAAGTAAAATACACTAAATATGCGTGCAAATACATCAATTATATATCATTTTAAGCCCTTAAATGCACGCATATTTACACATATCAACTACTAATATTTTTTATTGGAAGAACAAGAGTGGGTCTCTTGTGAGACTATCTCACGGATCTAAATCCGTGAGACGAATCCAATATCCAAACTCGGGAAACCAAATTAACCCAACTGAAATAGGAAAAGAGGCAGAAAAAAAGAAAGTTGAAAATTAATTGGTGGAAATGCCACATACCCATGAAATTATGAATACACCGAAAAGAATGATATTTTTGAATAAAAAGTATTACTTTTTGATTAAGTGACAACTAATAAAAATGATACTTTTCGTGTAAAATGTGATACTTTTGAGGTAAAATGTAATACTTTTAAAGTAAAAGTATTACTAAATTATCATAAAACTTAACTTGATATATACTATACTTTTTTTACATAGTCATTATCATAAAAGTTGATACTTATTGAACAAAACGTAACACTTTTGATTTCGTACATCGTCAAATACATAATTTTAAATAAAATTAATAAAATGTGATACTTTTGATAAAAAGTAATATTTTTACAGGAAAACGTAATACTTTTCTATACGTTTTGAATAAAAAGTAATACTTTTGAAGAAAAAAATATTAATTTTTTTTTACATCCTAGAATAGTTTTAAGTGACAATTAAGAAATGTGATACTTTTTGAATAAAAAGTAATACTTTTGAAGGAAAAAATAATACTTTTTGTATATCGACAATTGCAGCCAGAATCATTATTTAACACTATTATCATGTCTTCATCTTCAACACCCTAAAGTACCATGAAAACAACTAAGAAACCTGAAACACCGCCGCCCTCCACCACTACCACTCTCCATCACCATCACACACGATTGGCGTGCCCCCACCATTGACAATAACCTTCATTATGTTCAAGGTCAAAATTTAAATTTGTGTACCATCACCATGGCTGGAGTTAGGGGTGGCCAAGGTTCTGGAACTGCTAGTTCCAGTTTCAAAACCGCCGGTTCTGGTTTCTCATTTTGGAAGAATCGAACCGTTGCCTCACGGTTCGGTTCCAAAACTGGAACTGACGGTTCTGGTTTGGAACCCGATTCCTCCACGGTTCCGGTTCTAGTTTTAACCAAAATCGTTTGTTTATCTTATAATATTTTTTATTCTTTTAAAATGGTTTATCAATTTCAATTACAAAAAAAATGGGAAAAGAAAGAAAAATAATTGGACTTAATATTAATTTGATTTTTCTACTTAATATTAATAATAATATTAAATTGTCTATATATACTATTGGATTATAGAGGAATAAAAATGAAAATTATTGGTTTTAACCTAGAAACCATCGATTACACCACTTCCACCGATAATTTCACATACGGTTCTAATCGACTTAAAACCGCCGATTCCACGTTTTGAGACTAAGGAATCGGAATCGGAACTAGTTTATACGGTTCCCGATTCGGTTTTAGAAGATTGATCGATCAACAGTTTACGAACTATTGACCACGTCTGGGATTACGTTTATAACATGGTTTTGGTTCCATTTGGACACCCCTAATGAGTAAAGACATCCATCTCTCTCTCATCCTCCTCTGTCATTTTTTTCCCAAAATTCTTTCATGTTTCTTTTGATTCTTGCTCGATTGTTGTTTTTGAGGCATTGTAGAAGTGATTGTGACTGGAAATTGAGGGAATTAAGTGAGAAAGGCGCATGAATAGAGAAGGAAAAGATAGAAAAAGAAAGAAGGAAAATAAAGCGTGAAAAAGAGAGAAGAAAAACATGTACAGTGTGACCGCAAGATGGAAAAGGAGAGAGAAGAAATGGAAAAAAACCAAGTCAACCCATATAAGCGGTGGAAACGAGTTCGGTGGGGGCTCCGTCTTCTGAGAATAAGATCCGTAAGACAGTTTATACAAGTTTTTGCTTAAAAAACAAATAGTTTTTAGGGGGACTACTAATACTTACTTTTTAAGGGAACTATTAAATATTTTCAAGTAAATTACATATTAATACTTTTTAGAGGAACTATTAATATTTCTCAGATAAAAACTTAATACTTTTCAAATATTTCTCGTAATACTACAGTATAACCTCAATAATTTAATATTCGATTAATTAGTAATCTTATTTAAATAATACTTTCGGTTGGTCCTGACTTGGGACGACAAACACAATTAATATTCCGCTAATTTAATATCTCGCTAAGTTAATAAATATTGGTAGTCCTAAGATTATTAATTTATAGAGGTTTAATTGTATACCGCTATCAAATATTACAAAAACTGATACTTCAAGTGGTACTTGAATATTACAAAAATGCCACAACTAATGAAACAAAAACACCACCGGGTTGTTTTGGAATTCATCTAACAAATTTTGGCTCGTTAGACCGTGTGATATAAGTTTTTGACATTTTTTAAAAAATGGTCAAGTAAAGAGTATGTGACGGGTCTGGATTTAAATCCGAACCTCCATCCCTATGGCTATAACCTAGTACTAATTACTTAAAACTGAGAACATAATATATTTTTCCAAAAATTATTATCAATTCTTGGATTTTGACCCCCTACCTACCAACTTATTGTACTGTACACATAGCAGTTTACTGAGTCTAATCTACGCAGGCACCGTATAATCAAACTGAAATATAATATACCAATATTTCCACTCTACGCTTCAATATTATTTCCAGATTTTCCAGTTCCCACACGGCGAGGTTTTGTCAACCTTGACTTCCCCGCTTACGAAATTACATGAAAAAATAAAAATTCAATCTTTATGTTCTTCGCTATTGACTTTTACAAAGCAAAAATCAGCACTCCCATCCCAGTTGCGTAAAATTCTTTTTTAAAAATAATAAAAAATAAATATTCGTACGTATCTCTAACTCCAAGGGTCTTTCATCTTTGGCTATATGCATGACGAAAAAATTAACCAAGCGGATAGAGATCAAATTTAATGGGGAAAAAAAAAAAAAGTTATAAAGTGAAGAAATTTGACCCGTTGTTTTTTTTTCAATGCCCGATCAACAGCAAACACCATGAGGTGTACACACACCCTAGAAATTTTTAGCATTTTTTCATCTGCTCAAAATCTGAAAAAAATTGTTTCTTGATTTTGCTGTCTAGTTTAAAAATTTTGAGTTGTTATGCCTTCTTTTTGGAGTTCTCTTTCTTCTTCTTCTTCTTCTTCTTCATCCTCTGGTGCTAATCGGCCATTAAAGGGCAAGAGCAAGAGCTCGAACGATATTTTCAAGAACAAGGCAAATAATGAGCAGAAGAGAAAGCTGACCCGGCAGAGGAAGTTGAGACACGTCACCGATGATGAACTGGGCTTGAAATCCATTGGTAACGATGCTGGGCCACAGTCTTGCCCCGTTTCGCCAGATTCGGGTCCGGGTCCTGGGTCTGGGGCCCGAACCCCTAATCACGCCGGCGGTGGGCACTGGTCCAAGTCGGCGGTGCCTCAGCCGCTGCCTCGCCCTCAGCATACACACAATGATCTTCTAGGCTCTTCAGTTACAAGGTTTGTTTGATTTCCTTTTTCTTCCCTTCTTTTTAATTAAGTTTAATTACAATGAAATTTAGAGGTGTTATTAGCATCACTGTAGCTATAGAGTTTTTAAATGGGCATGAGATGATTATTGATTTTACTTGAATAAAGATTCTTGTTTGGATTTGAGTCTTGATTTTTACACTTGCTGCAGATCAAAATGGTTATAGATGTTTTTTTTTTCTCTTGAAGAAAAATTATTATAAATGTTAAAGCACCAATATGGGATATTTGTTAGGCAGCTGAGAGGATAAGTGATAGTATATGCCTTGCAGTTGATTTTAGTACAGAAATGAAGGATTAGAAGTTTGAAGGATTTGAATCCGAAATATCTAGTCGGTTGAGCTTGTTTGGGTAATCTCGGATTCGGGAGGGATTTTAAATGGCTCCATATAAGGTGGACTTGAAATCCACTATATGACTCAAAAATCAGCTCAAATTTGGAGCCTAAGGATTCAAAATTCATTGTATCCAAACAAGCTCAATGAATTCGTTACTATGGATTTGAGATCCCAGTTTCAAATCCATGAATCCAGATGAACCCTTAAGTTATTTGCTATCGGGTTGCATTTAGACATAGAGATTTGGATTTGAGGATAGGATTTGGGGAAATGATTTCAAATGACTCCAACATGGATTTGAAATCCACCACGCTGACTAAAAAATTAGCGTAAATTACGAGCTTAAGGATCTGAAATCCTTTGTATCAAAACAAACACAATGGATTTGACATCTTTAGTTTCAGTTTAATTCAACTGACATCGATCGACAAAAAATGAGTATATCAACTGTGTTCAAATTTGCAGAAATCCTTCTCATCAAAAATTTGGGAAGACAACCGATGATATTGTCAGGAAAACGAACGTATATCCAACTTACCGTCGCAGAGGATTTCCTCAAGAGCTAAATGTCGAAACTGCCGAAAACGACTTTCATTTGCATTTTCCTACAAGAAGTGCTCCAACCAGTGGTTACTCTAGTCCAGTGCTTAGCCCACAAAGATATAGCACCGTGGATCTTTTCCATCGACCATTTCAAGTCTCGTCAAAAATGGAGTTTTCGGTCGGATAGAATATCTAAATCTTACCAAATATCAACATTACCTACTCCCGAACACTCTCCGCTTCATAGCCCTACATCACAAAGCCCGACTAAACATGGAAACTCGAGGAATTGTAATGCTGTTTTTGTACATTCACATAATAAGTCTCTTCCGGAAAGTTTTGCTGTAAGAAATGAGACTAATAACGCCAACGTTCACCCGTTGCCACGTCCACCGACAGTTTCTAGACCATCGCCTACTATTCGGCACAGCTTTGATAAATCGGATGTTTCGTCCGTTAAAGGCCAGTGGCAGAGGGGAAGACCAATAGGACGTGGTACATATGGAAGTGTTTATATTGGAACTCACCGGTATGTAAAAGATTTGAAGACTTCTTGTTGCTATCTTATTTTTAATTTACGGGCTTTTTACATTTTGGAATTTTCTTCTGATAGTGAAACTGGAGCTACTTGTGCGGTGAAAGAAGTAGAGATGATACCTGATGATCCTAGATGCGCAGAATGTATAAAGCAGTTGGAACAGGTATTCCGTATTTATGAGTTCTTCAATGTGCTGATACTTATAACATGCCGTGCACTGTTTGCATTACTCGAAATACATTGATGAGCAATAGTGTCTTTTTTTTTGGGAAGAAATTTATGTCAAATTCTTTCAGCAATGCCGGTTCAAATTGGTTTATTCTGTAACTTGAATAGTTTTTCGTAAAGATAATTTCTATAATTCCATCCTCCTTTTTCGCATCAAGGGTAGAGTGTTTAGTGTTATTCTCAGTCTTCATCAACCTTCTAACAGAGCAATATTATTATCTAAATTGATGCATTTTTTTCCCTCTTACAATAAACAATACATATAACTAATTATACGTGTCAGGTTTTCATGTGATCTTTTCTTGTTTTGCCGTTTAGGAGATCAAATTTCTCAGAGAGTTGAAGCATCCAAACATTGTACAGTACTATGGGTGCGAAATTGTAAGCAATTCTTTCGTTTCATGTTGTCCTTGGTTAACCAACATTTTTCTTTTGATAATTATTAGGGATAATTACAAAACTACCCTAAGGTTTAGCCTAATTGCAGAAAAAATCCAGTTATCTTTCAAAATTACAAATACCTCATTGAGGTTTGTATTTACCTGATTAATACCCCCTCTTGAGGCCTCTGAGGGTGCAATTTTGTAAACTAAAAACAAAGGTCGGGGGTGTTTGTAAATTTAAAAGATAAAGGTCTCGTTTTGTAATTAGGCTAAACCTCAAGGGTAGTTTTGTAATTAACTCTTGAGAACCACATATTGGTCATGTTATCAACATATTACAAATAAGTTGATGTTCTGAGAATTATTTGCCGCAGATTGAGGATCGTTTTTGCATATATTTGGAGTATGTGCATCCAGGATCGATTAATAAGTATGTCAGCGAACACTGTGGAGCTATGACGGAGAGTATTATTCGCAATTTCACCCGTCATATTCTCTCAGGGTTGGCTTACTTACATAGCACAAAGACAATACACAGGTTAATATCCTACCTGAATGGAAATTTCTGTTTATTATCTCAGTGGGCTGTCGTTTTTGTGGGAAATGTATTGTAATTATTGATAGGAAAACAGAAAGGTATCAGCTAACTCAATCTCAGTTGGAAATATATCTTAATGATTGAGTAACAAATGAAGTTAACATTATTAATAATTATTGGTGTTGGATTAGTTCTGAAGTTTCTGCCAAGACTAAGTTTTGGTGGTTGCTATGAAACAGGGACATCAAAGGGGCAAATTTACTTGTCAACGCATCTGGTGTTGTCAAGCTAGCCGACTTCGGGTTAGCAAAACATGTAAGCTTTTTGGAGCTCGTAAAATCTTATTTCAATAATCTTGCGTTGTATCTGGCAATTTAAACGTCATATATATGTTTGACTTAAGCGGCGTTTTGTTCCCCCCTTTCATTTGAATTGAAACATCATATGACTTCAAATTGATCCCAGTTTTGGAATTTGAGATATTCTATTTCGAAGTTAAGGTCTTGTATGGATGTGTTTATGTTTGTTTAGGAAATGGAGTCCTTTTCAATTTTCGCTTTTCATGGAACTAGGATTTTGGAAACACAATTTCCAAACCAAGCAATTTTTCACCACAATCACACAAATTTATATGAAAATACACTTCAAAAACTACAACCAAATAATTTTTCACTACAATCACTTAAGTCTATGTCAAAAATACACTTCAAAATTTATGACCGAAACACACATTGATTTCCAAACATGTACCATAACCGAAATTCGGACAACAAGCCAAACTTATTTTCATTTTTCACATGAAAACCAATAAAGTGTGAAAATTCACTTTGCAACACTGGAAACTCGAAATTAGACTGGAAAATACATCCATACAAGGCAAAATGCTGGTCCATGTCAGATTGCAAAAACTAACCTGATTAGCTAATGGACGTCTGTGAAAAGCTTAAGGCATCTGATTTAGAACATTGACTCAACACAATAAAAAGATCTGTTAAGTTATATGTGAAAACAGATCATTTGATTGCGGTATCCGCACAAAAATAAACTCTTTTATCTGCCCGTACAGAACATATTGTTTGTTTTTCTCTTTTATGATTCTGAATGAGTTCTGCTAACGCGCTTCACATTTCTTGTGTTCCTCCAGCTTACTGGACACGATATTGAGCTCTCTTTGAAGGGTACTCCTCATTGGATGGCTCCCGAGGTATCTCAAGTCTTCTCTCTCACTACTGTCCTATCTGGTCGCCTAACAATTTTTGATGGATTTTTATTTTCTGCAGGTATTACAGGCTGTGATGCGAAAAGATGCTAATCCAGAGCTGGCCTATGGTGTGGACGTATGGAGTGTGGGTTGTACAGTCATTGAGATGCTCACCGGAAAACCTCCTTGGAGCGAATTTAGTGGGGTAGGTGTGATCTATTGATGCATTTATTTAGGGGTGTAAACGAATGAAGTAGATATGAACATAGTACTGTTCAGCTTGTTCTGAATTATGTCGAGCTTCAATAGTTGTGTTTGAGTTTAGTTTGATTATTAATCGAATCGGGCTTGACCGGACTTTAGTGGAACTGAACGTGTATCAAGCTCGGGTAACTTGATATTTTTACATATACTTTATTATCTTTTTACTAGTTGAGTAGACCTCAAGCTGAGCTTTATATCTTATCGAACAATAAAAAGCGTCCAGGCTTAAGTTCATTATGTTAACGAACATCGCTTTTTAACAATCGATTTTGAGTCGAATATCAAGAAGTTTGATTCGTTTTTCATTTATGTTAAGGTTATCAACCTGCCAGTCGCTGAACACTTTTATTGTTTTTCGTCTATGCATTTATGTTTGCTAACTCAAGTAGTTCAGTTTCCAACTTATGTGAAGATATCTTCAGTTCTTTTCTATTTAATTTTTCTTTTCTTTGTCGAAAGCAATATCTGGACACTAATCTGGATGGTATTGTGAATATGTTTGAACGTGAAAAGTACGAATTTGATATCGATAATTTCATTACCCCATAGAAAACTGATGCCTATGACTGTTTTAACTCATGTCATACCTTTTATTGGATGGCCATAGGTGCAAGCAATGTTCAACGTATTGAACAGATCGCCGCCTATACCAGAAACATTGTCTGCTGAAGGAAAGGATTTCCTTCAACGGTGCTTTCAGAGACGGCCTGCAGATCGACCTTCAGCCATTAAGCTGCTCGAGCATCCTTTCATACGAAGTTCACAAGATCAGATTGTTCCCGGTTTTGTGCAAGAATTTTCTGGAATGAAACTACAAGTGAGTTTCAGAAAAGACCACATTAATCATGCATGCAAGACTTGACATTAATTTCCTATAATATGAAGCTCTTAATTCTTTATCCTCTTTGTCTGAACAAGAAAATTGCCTTTCAGGATGTCGAGAGCACAAGTGATTGGACACGGCGGAATAAGGATGTGATGCCACTTCCATCTGTTACAAGAATCCAACAAGCAAAATTGCCACTACTCAACGGGTAAGCTTTTCTCGGTTCGAATCTCCTATTCCCTATAGTGTTTCATCTGGTATTTCAATACACTAGGTGAATGTCACGTGTACAATAATGACATCATTGCGTCATGCATGAGTAGAGAGTCAAAATAGGCCGGGCCGATGCTAACCCGCCGGACCAAAGGGAAAAATATGGCCGGGCCAACAGTGATCGTGCCACTATTTTTGGAGCCGGCTCGGCCTGGTCGGCCAGGTGTTTGGACCATATGGCCGGGCCAAATAGGCCCGGTTCATTTCGGGCCTCTAAAATCGCTGGCCAACCTGATCATTTCACCCGGCCGGTTGCGCCGGCCCATCAGGTCGGGCTAGTTTTTATAGCTCTACGGATGACATTCATGTGATTAATTAAAAATCTAAAATAACAGATGAAACACTCGTGTTTGTGTTTTTCCATCCCCTTTCTTCGACAATCTTTGTAGAAGCATTTCTCACACTAATTAGTTTGTTTCCGTACGAATAAACTCATTTCTTTCGACTCCAGTGAAACGAGCCGACAATCTTATCCGGAATCTTCAGACTCGGGTGCGACGTCCCATAACTCTCCTCGTTCAACACTCGAAGTCCTGACACGTATATCTTCGCCAGAGCTCAAACGCACTTCAACCAGCACAAACCCTTCAAATGTTGAGGATAATTTGTTCCTAAAAGCCGTCAACAACAACATATATAACTTCTCATGCAAAGGAAATGTCACTCTATTAATGCCAAAAATGGCAGAAAGGAAAAAGCAGAGCTGCAATGTACAACAAGAAATAAATTAGGGATGAATTTGATATTATGGGATTTTGACGTTTCTAGGGTTACACCTTATATTTGCTGGTGCTGGTATTGAAGGCAACAGCAGAATGTATTCTTTTCTGACTTAGCTGTTTGGACAGTGTCTAAAACAGAAAGATTGATGTCAAGTCAACTTAGGATGTGATATTTACATTGTATGTGAGAGGTCATGTGATGGGAGACATTCTTTGTAGTGTAAATTAGTTGAAGATGTACATATAAAAAAGTTCACACTTCTAGTTTGAGAAACAATAATATGATGTATTTTTGTTTAAAAAATGTATTTGGTTAAATTATTCTCTGATTCATAATTTGTATTTGTTGCTTACTAATGTCATGTCAACTTTTAATAATATTTGATAGGGTTAATTACAAAAGATACACTTGAGGTTAGACCTAATTACCAAAAACCCATATAACTTTCAAAATTACAAAAAATATCATTGAGGTTTTATTTTGTCTAACATTTACCTCCTTCACAAGCAAGAAAATATTTTAAAATTCCCCTCATATATATGAGATATATTACAGTTTACCACTTAGTTTTAACACTAAATCAAACTTTAGGGGTATTTTTTGTAATTTTGAAAGTTAGCTGAGTTTTTTTGTAGTTAGGTCTAACCTCAGGGATACTTTTGTAATTGTCCCTATTTTATATTGTTATTGAGAAGTATTTTTTTATATTAATGATTGGAATATATAGGAGAATAAAAATATAATTCCTCTAAAAAAATACACTTCTTCGATGCACTTTTTTTCTTCTCAAAAGATGAAAATGCAATTTAAGATGAAAGTTAATTTTTTTATTTTTATACCAGGAAATTAATCATCGAAAAGCTGACCTAATTACAAATCGCTTTATGCTATGTTTGAATTTTGAATTAATTGATAAATAAATAAAAGGAAAACAAATTATCTAAAATACAACAACATTACATAATTTGGAATCTGAGGTTGGATTTGGATGTGAGGATCTGGATTTGGGAGAGGATTTGGGGAAGGATTTTAAATGACTCCAAAGAAACTATTTGAAATCCTCCAAAACGACTCCAAAATAATTTGAAGGATTTGAAATCCATTATAAAATGGCTCCATCCAAATAGGGATGACAATTTTGACTCGACCGCGGTACTCGCCTTGCCCGCCCGTTTGGGTTGCCCCACCCGTGACCCGGTCGAGGCGGGTATGGGGCGGGCGGGCGGTCCGGTCTCACTTAAAGTGAGGTACCCCCCCCCGCCTAGAATTTTTAGTTTAAAAATATAATTATATATATATTTTGCATATATAATATATATTATAATATAATTTATGTATTCTTATATTATATTTAATATTTATAATTTGATAATAATAAATTTTATAAATAATATTTTTTTTCAATTTATTTTTATTTTTTTAATTATTTAATTTAAAACGGGGCAGAACCGTCGACCCAGCCCGCCCCCGCGACCCGTGGCGGGTCGACCCGTCCCGTCCTGTTCTAGGCATGGGGCGGGTCTGGGTCCTGGCCGACCCGTCCCGCCCCATTGCCATCCCTACATCCAAATAACCTCAATGGATTTGTAATTATAGATTTGAAATACATAGCTCAAATCTTTCCATCCAAATGGAGCCTAATATTTTTTTTTTAAATATGTTTCTCATTCAAATACCCAATATCCAAACTTAACGACTATGTGCTTCTAAAAGAAAAATGAGTATGTGTCATGTTAGACCGTCTTGTGGATCTACGGATCTCAAAATCATTGTGCATCCATATTCAACCCAAAATAAAAACTGTATCTCTAGCTCCATATCCTTCTTCCCTCTATGCCTTATTCCCTAATACGCCACAATCCACATTCGCGAGCCATCAAACCACTAGCTCCTCTGTCGGTCCCTCTCTATCTTTCTCTCTATCTCCATCCACGTACACATCAATCATCGGACCACCACTATTTAGAAAAACAAGTTTCACACATGTGAATAACGACCCATTATTTTGAATGAAAAACCCATCAGTCCATACGGGTATTCAATGCAATAAACAGGGAGATTATGCCTCCCCAAAATATCCTCTCTGTTGTAGTTGAAACCAACATCCTCAGACAAGGGTATTCTACCAGATGTGGTCAATGATTGTTCACATTATTGTTGTTCCCTATTTCATTTCCAAGCATTTGGTGTTCTTCTTGCACGTCACAGCTGCCTCAGATATCCCGACTACTTTCAATTTGCTTGTTATTGGAATTTCTATGGCTTTGATGGTCTTCGGAATGTTTCCTTTTGTGATTGGATTTGTTCTTGTGTTTATGCCACTGATGATAATGTTAGTTTTTAATTCTTGAATTTATTTGTTAGAGGTATCTGTCATGATATGTTTTTTTTTTTTTTTTTTTAACTTTGATGGAATTGGAATTGGATTTGGAGCTTAACATTGTAGAATTATAAATTTTAGGGAAAAAACTAATACTTTTTGGGCGATTATTAGTATTTGAAAGATGCTCTTCGAGGCCAGTCGCGGATCGATCCGATCAAAACGGATCCCAAAATCAACCCGGTCCATATTAAAAAAAACTCTATCTCACGCTCCATCTCCCTCTTCCTCTATGCCTTATTCCCTAATACGCCACAATCCACATTCTCCTTTGTCGGTTTCTCTGTCTCCATCCACGTGCAACTTCAATCATCGAACTACCACTATTTAGAAAAACAGATTCACACGGATCAATAACGACCCATTATTTTGAATTGAAAACCCATCGCCCATTATTTTCAATGACTAACGATAATTATTTGATGTGAATCGGATTTTATAAAAGCGGGGCACTTTCGGAAGAACACGACACGTGACAAACTTACTAAACAGATAAGTTATCCAACTCACACTAAATATACTAAAAACAACTTTCACAATTACTCCATGGATAAGTATTAAAATATAATGGATTTTCGAATAAAAATCAACATACCGTCTTCAATATCTCAATCCTTGTACGTTTAATGCCAAAATCTTCGTCTTGGTCGATTGCTTCATGGTTTTCAAGCTTCGTAATTTATGTCTTTGTGATTCAATCATGTGTATTCAATGATCTGTGAATCCAGTGTTTTTGATTTCTTTTTTGTTGTTCTTTGTCCTGCTTTATGTTTCAAAAATTTTCTAGTTTTACAATGATCTTAGATATTTATTTCTCATTAATAAAGTATGAGTTGGATGCTAAGATTATTTTATATGGATAGTATATCAATCAATTTTCTTGTATCTAAAGATAAAGAGTTTACTATATATAAAGATAATTCGAATCTTACTATATGGAAACCATATTTTAAAATGTCTGGAGTCTAAAGATTATGATAAAATTTGAATATACCAAATTTTAATACGTAGGCACAGTTTTTTAAATCTATCCTATAGAGACTTGGATATTACATAATTTGTTCAAATTATATCTCGATAATTTTATCATCTATATATATATATATATGATAATTTTAAAAAAGATTGTACAGATTGTGTCTTTGTATTTTAGATATAATAATGTATTAAATGAATCTAGGATATTTATTGACATACATCATTTAATATATAACAATAATTTATAATTTACACATTATGTACAGAAATATAATAAAATTTATGCTTTTAATAAGTCAATCGAATCTAAAACATTTCTTTCCATGTATTTTAAATATAAATATATATATATATATATATATATATACATTTTTATTCAATCTAATATATGGTTTATGTAATTATTTTTGGTTCAATAAAATGTATGGTTTACAGTAATGATAATAATAGTATGTAGTAGTTTTGTTAAACTATGATTGAATTTGTTGCTATGATAATTTTTTTGTTCTTCGTGGATGCAAGCCTGCTCTGTGTTGGATAAACTATTGTATACATGTGTTTTCAATCACTATTATTTCATTTGAGCTCTTGGTGGATGCAAGATGGTGGGTAACTTGTGTTTATTATACTTGAATTGTGATGTGTGATGAGTTTTATGCAGTGATTGTGATGTGTAATGAGTTTTTACGCATGATTCTCGATGAGTTTTATGATTCGTACTTAAATTTTATGTTTAAGTTTAATATAAAGAGGGCACCAAGCAAAAAAGGCACTTGACCCTACACCTCTTGAGTGTAGTGGAATCCTGTTCCTGCTTATGGCCTTCTGCATGATTTTTTTATTTTCTTTTTTGTCATTGTAATAAGTGACTCTCGGACAAATTACTTTCTAGTAGGATTGATGTATACTCCATAATAATGGTCCATGAAACTGATTTTATTAATTTGTAGAATTATAATTTGATGACTTCAACACAATTTAATAAAACAACATAAAAATTCATTATTCACAGAAAAAATGATAATATACATGAATCATAAAATTACAATGGAAACAATCGAGATGACTATCCTAGAAGTATCTAATCTCATAAAAATACTAAGAACAAAAAATATTATCTAATCCTGATTGGTCCTCATCATTAAGCTTGATGATCTCTTGAAAATGATACTCCATTTTGACTCTTAATTGGAGTAATTGTTGTCACTTCGCCTTCGAAATGGAGATGTATCCTCTTAAAAGCTTCAAATTGTACTCCTGAAAAAAAGAAGTTGTTAAACAAATTATAATATATTTATTCTCTAATTATATACCAGGATTATAAAGCCAAGACAAATGTACAACTAACACTTACTTTTCCATGGAAACAGGCTGAAACAAAACACAATCCAAATTAAGTGAAATAATATAATACTCCAGCCACTAACTCCCCAATACACAAAATATAAGATGCAAGCCTAAATTATCTGAAGCACAAAATATCATAAAAATATCAAAACTGTCACACCCCAAACGGGACGCGACGAACGATCCACAACTTAAATACCCAAACAGTCCAGACAAATATCAACGAGAACCCAATGAGATAGAGTCTAAACAGCAGCGGAAATAAAATAACACGTACAAATACAACTTACAGTCTACGATCCATAATCCATATTACATCCCGAAAATCAACAAAATATAGCAACTTAAAGTCAAAGGGTCCTACGCCCTCCTCTGATTACAAAACCGGAATGGAAAGAAATACAAAAGTCCGACAACAACATAAGAAAATAGTCCAATCAACATCAAGAAGAAGTAAATCCAACACGCAGAGTACAAGGTCTCAATCGGGCGGTTCCCGCATCTTCAACGAAATCCTCATCTAAGGTTAGAAAATAGGTGGGGATGAGACAAAAATCTCAGGTGGATGTGGTGATCGTGTGCAAGTGTGGCGCAATATAGTTAATGTGAGAAAACAGTTATATGAAAACGCGTGAGTATGATGCATGAATTCACACACGCGATTCATAGCGTCGTGATAAAATATATTTAAATAATATACTTATACGATTTGAGAAAATGATTCATGGTCACCTGTACTAAGTGATTGATCAAGACAGGTAGGATTGCGTATGGAAATGTAACGCCAATCCCATGCAAGGCAAATAGTGGTTGCGTACGGAAATGTAACGCCAACCAATGCAAAACAAGTAGCGGTTTGCGTCACGGATTTGTAGCGCCAACCAAATGGGTCCGATAACTCGAATCGTGTGGATCGACAAATGATTCCTTCATTCTTCCTTGTAACTCCCCAATCGTATGGTCCAAGACCGGCACCTTATCACTCCGTAGGCAAAGACAAAATCCACAGTGGAGCCTGTAAGGCTCGGATCCGTCATAATCATGATTATACCTCAAGTACTACGACCCGCTTCCTCGGACAAACTCCGTCCCTCGCCATGCGGGATTAGGGCGATGGGGAAGAGTGGAATAGCAGCCGAGC
Source organism: Rehmannia glutinosa (assembly GCA_016081115.2). Classification (NCBI taxonomy): domain Eukaryota; kingdom Viridiplantae; phylum Streptophyta; class Magnoliopsida; order Lamiales; family Orobanchaceae; genus Rehmannia; species Rehmannia glutinosa. Next base: position 670,852 of record JABTTQ020000548.1, on the reverse strand, counting down.
TGCCTTGTTCCATCCCCGACATATCCATTCCGATTGTGAGCTCGACACACCAAGTTGACTCAGCAGAAAAGTAATTACATGTACAGCAAAATCAACCAGCAATGAGTATTATTGATTCAGGAGCGCTTTTAGAAAGATTTTTGAATAACACGAGTGGCAATTATGGCGTTGGTGGAGTATTTGGATGAAGATGATCATCGGAAGGATAAACAATCTTCGATATTTTGAAAGATTAGGTGGAACATAAGTCCCGTTATAGATTCAAAATCGCAAGGCGGGGAAGTCCTCATGATCGGGTATTAATCGGTCAAATTGATCCGATAAGTCAAGGGTTTTTGGGAAAGTAAAATACTTTAATTAAATCCCCAAGTCAGAGGGTCCAGAGCTATTTTAGTAAAAGGGAAAATAATTTGAGTTAGGTCCTTTATAAAAGAGAAATTGTAATTTAGCCCCATTTTGTAAAAACCAACACTTTTGGGGTTAAAAATTGAATAATTAAATATCCCGGCCTTGAAAAATTAAGAGGTCAGTTCCTAAATTCTCCAAATTGTCCAGAGATTCAGGTTTTTCAAATTTTGAGGTCGAGATTTTGTAAAATTCTCACATTGGCCCCAAATTTGTAAAAATTGCCAATTCGGACCTTAAGTTTAAAATAATCGGAACTCACAAACCGGAAGGGATTTTAATGTGATTCCAGTTGGAAAATGTCACTAAGGTTAGTAGGATATTGGGACAAAAGCAGTTTTTAAAAGAAATAAGTGTAGGTCCTTTAACATTTGAAAATATCATTTTTGTCCCATTTTGAAATAATTGCCTTTAAGGCTTTTAGGGGTCCAATTGTTATGAAATTTGAACCTTGGGTCCAAAATATAATTAAGTTATAGTTAAGTTAGTATTTCCAGGTGCATGGGCTGCATAAGTCCTGGAAATTTCATTTGGGTCCTCAAGTTTAGTATTTACACATTAGTCCCTCAATTTTAGTAAAATTGCTTTCCAAGCCCTAACCACTTGGATTTTTGGAATACTTTTAAAATATGTAATTCCCAGTACCTTAAGAGTAAAAATTTCAAATTTTAAAGTTAAGGTCTGGTACAGTTTTAAAAATTGCAAAGTAGCCCTTAAACTTATAAAATTTTACAATCTAGTCCTTGGGCTTTTAAAGGTTGATTTTATTTATCTTAAAACTCTTAAAACTTTATTAAAATGTCCAAAGTCATTTTTGAACCTGAGTACAGTCCCAAATTTCGAAATTTACAGAGGGGTCCTTTAACTTTTATTTTCTTGCAATTTAGTCCACCAACTTTCCATTTTTACATTTTTAAGTCCAAAATTGAAATTTAATCAATTATGCTCGACTTTTCCAGGTTATAAGGCATCCAAAACATATATTTAAAGATCATACACATGCATGTCCAATACATACAAGGATTCATCAATTAAAACATTAAATTACACATGCATGCACCTAAAATTCAATAAATAGCAATTTTGAGCAACTCTTGAGAATTTTCATGATTTGATATATAAAATTGACATGCAATACATAGATTATATATATCCCAAGGCTCATGATCAAATTTTCTACATGCATTTTAATAAAAACACCTAAAAGTTGGAAAATATTTTTCCACCCACCTTAAAGTTGGAAATTGTGAAATAAAAGGATAATTTCACAATTTTTGGATGAGGCTTCTTAGGTCAGTCCCTAAGTCAAGAAATATCAAAAATTTGGAGTTAGAAAAATGAGAGAAAAATTAAGGAGAAAAAGAAAGAAATAAGGAAATAAGAAGGACTACACTTTACCTTGTGTAGTAGGTGTTTGGAGACTAGTTGAAGCTTAAAATTTGGAAATTTTGGCTCAACTCCAAAATCACCTAAGGTCAGCCCCTATTTCTCAAAAATGAAAAAGGGGTGTTAAAATTTGAAAAAAATAGAAGGAGTAGGAAAGAAGGGGTCTAGTACTCAATTCTTACCTTGTAGTCTAATTTGCTCTACTAGTTGTTCTTCAAGTTTGAAGTCCTTCTTCAAAAATGTTGTCAAGCTCTAATCTTCAAGGTCTTCTAAATGTACCTCCAAACCAAATTCAAACTTAAGTTAAGAAGGTGGAAGAGATGAACAATGTGATATCAAAAATGGATTGAAGATAAAATTTCTTACCTTGGTATAGTGATGGTTCGATTTTTTTGAAGAATAGGGAGGAAAAATCTTGAAAATTTTCTAAGTATTGAAGAAGAAAGTGAGAGGAAGAATAGAGAGAAGTTGGGAGTTTTTAGAGAGAAGGAGGAGGATTTTGCTTGAGAGTAAATGTGTTAGTGAAAAATGAGATGAATTTTGTGTAATAAGGCCATATGGCCGTCCAACTAGTGAGAGAGGTGGAGAGGAATTTTTTTCAATTTGTGTCTTGCATTTTGCCTCATGCATGGGAGACAATTTGAAGGTCAAAGGTATGGGCAAGACTTGGTTTGAATGGAATGTTGGAAGACTTCCAACATGTTGGCAAAAATATTATTAAAGAAATAATATAAGAGATGATGTGTATAATGTTTGAATTAATGGTATAATTATACACAAGATGACTAATATAAGGTGTAGGTGTACAAGAGTTGGATGATATTTTTACTCCAAAAATATCCACCATGGCCGTCCACTATGAGGGCAATTTGGTAATTCCATATATTTTTTTTTGTCCCAAATTTGATGATAATAGATGAAATATATCAATCTCCAAAATAATTAGTGATTTCCTTGATCACTTGTAAGTCTCATGATCACTTAATCTAAATCAAATTCTTAATTCTATAAGATAAAAGTCTCTAAAATAAATAGTCTCTTAAAATTCTAAGGTGACTAATAAATATAAAATAGTAATAATGATCAATCAAGTGATCATAAATGAGGAATAGAATTAATAAAGATCATGATCACAAGTAATTAAATAAAATGAAATAAAATACAAAATGTATGTATTATTAAAATTACCCGTCAAAATAACGCGGTAAAATAGTCGATCAAAAGTATAAACGACAATAAGGATCAATTATAAGCTCAGAAAAATCGAGGCTTCACAAAAACATATTCTGAAAATTAAATAATAATAAATAGTCCAAATCCAAAAACATTCCTCTCAGAAAATCATACGAAGAAATAATAGAAAAACATCAGTTCAAATACGAAAAATAGAAAAAAATCCTAAGCAAAATTAGAAAAATATTTTAACCAACTCCTCCTTCCAAAAACAATTCTCCCAGCAATAGGGATAGAAACCAAATAATGTAAAATATTATTTGTTCTCCTCATCCTCTACTTTGATATCTTTCTTAAGCTTCCAAGATTTGGAAGTTGATTCTTCAAACAGTGGCCTTTTGAGGGAAGAACTTTCACCAACTGGTTCTTTTCCTCTTTGGGCTTATTAGGCGTACTCACTTCATCCTCAGAAGAAGAATGCAGTAAACAATTGAATATTTTTTAAAAAACTTCATTTCGTTGTGGTTCAAAATCAAAAATAGAGAATTCATACCTTATCGGCAACATCTTCCTCTCCTGAAGTTTAGATAGGAAATCAGATTCCTTAAATTAAAAAATGTATCAGCATTGAGAATACAAATTTAAAGTATATTAGAAATTTATTTCTTGAAATTTTTACCTGGCTTTGTATGAAGAAACCGGCATATTTCTTAAGTAAATTAGCATCGTGGTCAACCTCATCACATAAAATGCGCCAAGAAATGCTTCACTTGGTTAAATTTTTAACTTGAACCTTGAAAAGTGCTTTTCCGTCCACCAAAGAGGCCAATTCATCCGGTAAATCCTCCCATCCTTCGCTCGCTTTGGAAGACGTGAAATATTAATACGATTTGCATTTATATTTAAATATTATATAGAATGTAATAATTAAAATCTACCTCTATCAACTCATTCTTTAGCGCGATATGATTTTTCAATCAAGGTCTCACATTCCCTATTCCAACACAATAGTTGCGCATTTGCACTTCATCACCAACCTCAAATTGCATTCTATACCTTCAAGTGAGAATTCGAGAAAAATGTTAATATTGTTTTTATTATATAAATGAACAAACATAAAAATATTTTACCTAAAATTTCCTGTCTGAGAAAATTTATCGCAATGTTCACAATAAAAGTTGTCACCCGTTTTAGTGATCTTCCTGGGACATCTCTTGCATGACAAATACCACCAATCTCCAATAATAGAGAAAATTGTAAAGATCGACCAAAAACTCCCAAATTTATATTTTAAATGATCAATCAATTTAAATCAATACAATTAGAAGTAAACAAAAATTTACAACTTATATTGAATTACCTCTTCATTTTCAAACAATTGATCAATCATACGAAAAGGGACTGCCCGGCCAAATCCTCAACAATAGTCATGTATCTGGAAAAGATACATGACTAATAGAATACTCAGGTTTGTTGCTATTCACAATCCTAGCAAAACAAAAAAAAAATTTGAATAATGTAATTCACCACTATTGTTGTGATAATATATAAGAAAGACTAAATTAATTAGAGAAAAACAATTAAAAACTCAAATCTTGTCCTAAAGTTCTCAATCTCCTCTATATCACCATTAACTATCAGCTTGGTGACATGGAACGTGTTTGATACCTTCACCTCATCTAAATGCACAAATAATGATAAAGCATAATAAATAAGAAAAATATCAGAGTCGTAAAAAAAAAAAGAAATATTAACATTTAATTTATGCATCATACCTCGAAAAACTTTGGTCTGACACATTTGAATAATAACAACTAACGGGTCAAAAGTGTGGTTCTCCAAATAGGGTAAAATAGCATCAACGTAATTCTCCCACAAAGTGCACGAAATCCGATTATTTCTGTATAAGATAATTATAAAGTAATCAAGTATTTTTAAATGTAAGTGCACAAATCAGTTATTTCTGAAAAAAATCATTATTAACCATTCATGTATTTTTAAAACTAATTTCACGACAACGATTATTTCTCAAAAAATAATTATTTACTAATCAAGTATTAATAATAGTCGAATAGGATTTAGAAGAAAATAATTACTCCAAGTCTTCAAGTGTTATGTCGATGAAACGTGTCATCTTCCCACCATATTCTTTTGTTTGAACTGACTGCATGGTCACTATCCTTCCGATGATATCTGAATTTATTTTGGGAATATAATTGCAATTAGAAATATTATTATGCAGAAAATATTTTTTTGTCTACATTTATCATATATCTAATAAAAATACAAAAAACAAATATTATTACATACCAAATAGGGCTGTCTCATCAACCCTCTCAGCATTGCACAATTCTGGATATGATTTGAAAGAATACAGCAGCCTTGGAAAAGACTGATCAACAACTTGAACAACATGTGGTTTACCATGAAAAATCATCTTGTACCTTGAACTCGTTGTCTTGTATTTGTCGGTATAGTTATACACAATGAAGTCTTTAATTGCATACACATTTCCCTCGACCAGCTTACTTTTAAATTGGGACATATTCAACTTTTCTATGGTACCGTGGATTCTGTCGCCCTGCAATAAGATTTTGAAAGAGAACATATCATTTAAAAAAAGATTTAAGAGTTACAATCAAATTAAAATGGACTTTTTTGACATATCAAAGATAATTAAAATAAATAATTTACAAACCTCTGCGTCATGATAAACGCACTCCAAACTGTTTATATTATTTGGGTCATTGTAACCCGGTTTCTCATACGCACGAACTGCATACATAACCGGTGCCCATTGATGTTTGCTCATATTAACGCCCTTGATGAGACGAAACAATGGCGCCATGTATGCAGTAAATTAGCGAAATTTGCACAACTTTTCAATTTGCAGGAAGAATATGTAAGCAGTAAATTTGAATTATTAGGAATTCATATTTATAGAGCAAAATTTAGTGGTTAAATTTGGATAGTTGTTTTCAATTGGCAGTGCCGTTTAAAATATAGCACATATTTTATGTTCTTTTATTCAATCTCCAGACATTATGGTAATTATGTATTGAATGGCAAATTTAAGGATACAATGAATTCAGTCAATCTCGCCCCAAGGCTTAGTTTAATAATATTTTTGATTTTAATAACTGAAGCGCGTATAATCGAGATATATTTTCCATATTAACAATTTTTCTGCCATACAGAAAGATTTAATTTAGCATAATTTCTGCATTTAAAGTTATTGTAATAATTCACAAAATTGAATATTATTAAAATAATTACCATATCTTTCAATCTTACCAATTGTAAGATTATTGATGAAACCAAAATGATTTTTTCCATATTTCTGAAATAATTTTTTCCATACTACTTTATTTTGGTTTACAGTTGACTAATGTGTTTCCAAAAATAGTGAAAAACGTGTATGCATTATAATCTTGCCAAAGAAAATATCAATGGCTGAAAACGTTTTTTTTTAATTATTATACAAAAATATTCTAGAAACGTATATACTAAATTAAGCAGGTGCATTTATGCGGAAAAAAATTGGCTTACTATTTATAAGTGACTCTCTTTATATATATATATATATATATTTGAATTAAATAGCTGGAAATACAAATTCACAGATATGGTATCCATTCCTTCTTGCGAGAAGTAGAAAGACGATTATCTCATTTGTTAATTCTGGAACTGAATGGTTTGAGATCTCTAATTTATAATATGATTATAAATTAACCATTCGCTAGTGAATTAATGGTAAATGAGGATAAGAGGTAATTGAAGAGGTTTAACGGATACTACCAAGCTTCAATTATGAATTGTCTATGGAGGATTAATCTATATGTAATGATTATATCAATGGACTGCTCATTTCATAGAGTAAGATATTCTATAATTTTAAGAGTGCAATTCTGAATTTATAGTGGAGTAATATTGGAATTAATTATTTGAATAAATTAATTAAAGAGTTTAATTATTTATTGGTTTTATTGGAGCTTATAATTATAGGTGCATGGTCCCCGGTTCGCCTTCCTAGAGTAAATGGGTTAGAAATAATATTTTCAGTTCCTAAGAGTAAAGAGTTTTCCAAAATATTTGGGCTAATATATTAATATCGCTTAATTCCTAAATATCGATACTCAATTTTGATCAGTATTGGGAATTAAATAAATATAAGATATTTATGATGTTAATATAATTATTTAGTTGATAATTATGTTGGACAATTATCAATTAGAGTTTGAGTCTATCTAGAATTATGAATTCTAGATGAGATAGAAAACGAGTTGGAGCGGAAAAACGATTGAACAAACCCTATAAAAAGGGGACCACATTCTCACAATTGGAATAGCAACTTTCGGACTATCTTTGAGAAATTGAAAAAGTTTTCATTTGGCAAAATTCATTGCCCTTCCACAACCACCAACAATTGATAAATAAATACAATTGAAGTATTCTTTCATCAATTTAGAAATTGTTTCTTGGCATCTTATGAAACATCATCTTTCAACCTTTTCTACATAGCTTGTAACGCCCCAGCTTTTACAAAATTATATAAAGACAAGAATTAAAAAATCCATACCTCAATCAAGTTATATGTTAATCCTCGTAGAATATAAAATGTGATTATTTGAATCCTCGTGATTCTCTCGATTCCTACATATATTATAAAAGTATAATTAATAAAATTATTTAAGAAATTTGGATGGGTTAGAAAAGAATTGAAATATTGAAAAGAGTTTTGAGATTTTGGGTTTAAGCATGAAAACAAATAAAATAAATTAGGTGTGGTCACAATCCCATAAAGAAAAGTCAACTCTCAATTGTTCCACCCCATAACCAAATCTTTATACCAAATCTATATAAAAGAGCCAATGTAATTTAGAAGCCCAATCTATATAAAAGACCTATCTACTCATGCTTCTCTCTCATATCTTTTCAAAGAAAAATAAAACTACTCCCTCTGCCTCACCCTTATCTCACGTCACCCTCACTGTCTCTCTCCTTTTCTTTTCTTTTTTTTTTCCCTACTCCATTCCTTATATTCTTTTATTTCTTCCTTTCTTCTTTTTTTTTTTGTCTCTGTTTTGAGTTTGACTGGAAAAAAAATACCATAAGCTTGTTGTTGGTGGATTTGAGATGGTTTGCGTTTCTGCCAAAGTTTGTAAGGAAAACAGATGGGAAAAGAAAAATAAAAATGGAACTTTTACCTAATCAGAACTTTAGAGAAATAGTGTGAAATTTGTAAGGGAAAATTTTCAATTTATAAGGCTGAATTCTGGAGTTAAGAATGAGAATAATTTTTTACGTTAAAATCTGGTTCTTCATCTCTTTCTATTAAATCAGAAAACTCTTCACCTCTTTTTTATTAAATCTGCACCTTTCTATATTCATAACTAGAATTTGTTTTAATTGGCTAATTTATTGAAAAAGAATTAAATTATAATTATGTGAATCTGAAAAAAAATGGTTAGAAACCCTAATTGAAATCTCTGCCCCAAATTATGAAATTAGGGATTTAAATCCCCAATTAAATCTAATTGTAAACCCTAATAATAATTTTACCCCTAATTTTTGTGGATATTACATCTTACACCCCTTAAAATTAATTTCGTCCTCGAAATTTGTTACTTACCTTGGATAATAAAATTCGGGTACTTGGCACGTAACTCTTCTTCTCGCTCCCAGGCGGTTTCATTTCTGTCACGACGTATCCATTGAATCTTGATTAACACAACCTCTTTATTTCTTAGTGGATCTTGCGCTCTAAAATCGACTCTGGCCCTTCCTCGTATGTCAAGTCCTTGTTAATTTCTAAATCCTTATAGTTCACGATGTGACTTGGATCATGAACATATTTTCTCAGCATCGAAACATGAAAAATATTATGCACACTCGACAAACTTGGTGGTAATGCCAATTGATAAGCCAAATCTCCAATACGAGTAAGGACTTCGAACGGTCCAATGTATCTTGGCTTCAATTTTTCCTTTTCACCAAAACGAATAACACCCTTTACATGAGCCTCTTTAAAAACACTTTTTCTCCTTCTTCGAATTGTATATGCTTTCTCCTTCTGTCAGCATATGATTTTTGTCTATCTTGAGCCATTCTGATTCGATCTTGTATTTTGGCTATCTTTTCTACAGTCTCCTGAATCAATTCTGGCCCCAAAACTTTCTTCTCACAAACCTTATTCCAATACAACGGCGATCTACATTTTAAATGCATGACAATGCTTCATAAGAGCCATCCCAATCGTCACTTGATAACTATTGTTATAAGCGAACTCCACTAAAGGCAGTAAAGTCTCCTAGTTACTTCCTAAATCGAGCATACAAGATCTCAACATATCTTCTAATATATGTATCGTCATTTCAGACTATCCATCTATCTGTAGATGATAAGTTGTACTGAATTTCAATCTTGTGCCCATTGCACTTTGCAGACTTCTCCAAAATTTCGATGTAAATCTTGTATCTCTGTCTGAAACAATAGACACCGGCACTCCATGTAATTTTACTATCTCCCTCATGTAGATCTGAGCATGTTGTTCCATACTGTACGTCATTTTGATCTACTATGACCCAAACAACCTTATTTTCTTTAATTGATCTCGGAAGTCCTACCACAAAATCCATTGTTATATGTTCCCATTTCCATTCTGGGATTTCAAGTGGTTTTAGCAAACCGGATGGCCTTTGGTGCTCGGCCTTCACTTGTTGACAAGTCAAATATTTCTCTACAAAATTTCCAATATCTCTCTTTATACATCTCCACCAAAATATTTTTTTTAAATCGCGGTACATCTTTGTACCCCTAGGATGAGCCGTGTACGGCGTACAATGAGCTTCTTCAAGAATCTCTTTTCTAAGTTCCTCTTCTTTAGGAACACACAATTTCCCTTCATAAGTTAAAACACCTTCATCTGTTAAAAGAAACCTCTTAACACTTCCTTTTTGGGCTCGTTCCTTCAATTTTTTCAGAAATTTATCCCGAGGTTGAGATTCCTTAATTCTCTCCTTTAAAATAGGTTGCACCACTAAAGATTTTAATATCGCTTCCGTACTCTTTGGTGGTACGACTACCTCAATCCTCATTTTGGCAAACTCCTTCACTAGTTCTTCTTGTCCAGTTATTAAACTCGACATTTCTCCTTTGGTTTTACGACTTAGAGCATCAACAACAACATTAGCTTTCCCAGGATGATAGTTGATGGTACAGTCGTAATCTTTAACCAATTCTAGCCACCTCCTCTGCCTCATGTTCAACTCTTTCTGAGTAAACAGATACTTTAAGCTTTTGTGGTCAGTGAAAATTTCACACATTCCTCCATACAAATAATGCCTCTAAATCTTTAAGGCGTGAACCACAGTAGCTAGCTCCAAATCATGTGTGGGGTAGTTCATTTCACGTGGCTTCAGTTGCCTTGAGGCGTAAGCAATCACTTTGCCATGCTGCATCAGCACGCATCCCAATCCTTGTTTAGATGTGTCACTATAAATGACAAATTCCTTAGAAGGGTCAGGAATTGTCAAAACTGGTGCAGAGGTCAATATCTGTTTCAATTCTTGGAAACTTTCCTCGCATTTCTCTGTCCAAATAAAATTTTCCCCTTTTCTAGTCAGTCGGGTCATGGGTACAACTATTTTTGAAAATCCTTCAATAAATCTTCGATAATACCCTGCTAAACCCAGAAATTGTGAACTTCACTCGCATTCTTAGGAACCCTCCATTCATTAACTGCTTCAACTTTAGTTGGATCTACTTCAATTCCTTGAGCCGTAATCACATGCCCAAGAAATACAACTCGATTCATCAAAAATTCACACTTCTTAAATTTTGCACACAACTTCTCTCTGCGAAGTGTCTCCAACACTATTCTCAAATGTTCTTTATGTTGTTCCTCATTCTTAGAATACACCAATGTCATCTATAAAGATTATAATAAATTGGTCCAAAATGGATAGAACACTCGATTCATCAAGTCCATGAACACTGCTGGTGCGTTACTTAATCCAAAAGGCATTACAATGAATTCATAATGCCCATAACGAGTTTTGAAGGCCGTCTTCGGAATATCACTTTCCTTAATTCTCAATTGGTGATATCCGGATCTCAAGTTAATCTTAGAAAAAGTACTGGCACCCCTTAATTGATCAAATAAGTCCTCAATTCTTGGTAACGAGTACTTATTCTTCACGGTGAGTTGATTAAGTTCTCTATAATCGATACACATCCTAAGTGATCCGTCTTTCTTTTTGACAAAAAGGAGTGGTGTTCCCCAAGGAGAAACACTGGGTCGAATGAATCATATATCTAGGAGTTCTTGTATTTGCACCTTTATATCTTGCAATTCTCTTGGTGCTATCCTGTAAGGTGCCTTAGATACTGGCGTTGCTCCAGATACCAAATCAATTGAAAACTCAGCTTGTCTATTTGGTGGAATTCCTGGCAATTCCTCCGAAAATACATCCAAAAATTTACCGACAATAGGGACATCAACAGGTGTCGCATCTGTCATCGAGGTACCAATCAACTTTACCAGATAACCTTGATAATTTTCTTTTCTCAGCATTTTCAACGTGTTCATTGTCGTTATAACTTTAGCCATATACTTAGACTTAACACCATAAAATTTTATTTCATCATTATCAGGCAGTCTAAGTGTTATTTCCTTCTCTTGACACTTAATGTCAGCGTTGTACTTGCTAAGCCAATCCATGCCTAAAATTAAATCAAAATCCTTCATCCCAATGACATATAAATCAGCTTCTAAATGTTTTTCCCCCAATTTCCAAATTTACACCTTTATCCATGGAATTAGTAGTTATTGAATTCCCAGAAGGTAAACTAACTTCAAGAGATTCATCTACTTTAGTATTCTTATATCCAATTATGGCATGAAATTTAGCAGATATAAATGAGTGTGATGCACCAGTGTCAAATAGTGCTAAAGCAGGTATTCCTGATACAGTTAACATACATGTCATCACATCTGGGTTCTGATCTGCTTTCTCTTGGGTCAAAGCATATATCCGAGCTTTTCTTCCACCAGTCTGACCATTTGTGTTCCCAACATCCTTTAAAAGAGGACAATTAGCGGTCACATGTCCTGGCTTCTTACATTTAAAATATTTTCCTTGCCCAGTCAGACATTCGCCATAATGATTTTTCTTGCAATAGGACATATCGGCTTATTGTTTTGAGTATTTGGGTGGACGTTCCCATCAGTCTTTGCCTGCTTGTTCTGATTTCCATTCTTATTTTGTCTTGTTCCATCTTACTTCCTATTTTCAGATACCATAACTAGTTTATGACCATCGTCATCCTCAACCAGGCTTGCCTCTATTTCTTGTGCCCTTTTCACCATCTTAGAGTATTCTAAATCACCCTGAGCAGATAGTATACTGGACAATTGCGATCGTAATCCCCTCCTAAACCTCAATGCCTTCTTTATATCAGTATCAACCAAATGCGGCGTAAACCGGCTCAGTCAGTTGAGTTCTCTTTCATACTCAGTTACAGTCTTATTTCTTTGTTTGAAGTTTAGAAATTCTGTCTCTTTCTGATCACGATATGATTGTGGGAAGAACTTGCCCATGACAACCTCCTTAAACCCATTCCAAGTTAATGCATCTCGTTCCTCTTCGGTTCTAGTTCTCTAATATCCTTCCCACCAATGATCAGCGTCCTCAATTAGCTGAAAAGTGGCACATATGACTCTTTGCTTGTCAGTGCATCCAATAAGTCGAAAAATTATTTCTAGAGATCGGAACCATTCCTCCACAGCGGCTGGACCATCACGTCCGTTGAATGTAGGTGGACGATAATGGCGAAACTGTTCCATAGTCCTCGTGTTGTTATTATTGTTATTGTTTTGCACTGCCGGAGGAATTCGTCAAGTACATCACCGACAGGAGCATTGGCTTGGTTTCCAACATTAGCTTGATTTTCATTATTGGCATGATTGCCATCGTTAGAGAAGTTACTCCCATTCGTGCGGTTTCCTATTCGGTTACCGGGAGCCATAATGCTACAAGTATACATAATGCTTAACTAACGTAATAATCGAATATTGAGTCTTACTACAAACACAACATAAGAAAAATAATCGTAGACAAATAATAGTAGACACAATATTAGATTTTTTTTCATAATATTATTTCAACCCTTTAACAAGGATTTATTTGGAAAGTAGGAAAATAAAGCAGATTTTTAATTAAACAACTCAAAAGTTCTGGCCCTCTCCCTCATTTCCATCCTTATTCGGATCCTCCTTTTCATCTTCTTTCATAACCTTAGTTATACGGTCAATCCATTTTGCAAACAACCTAGAAGTGAATGCCCCATAGTCAATCTTGAGTGTGTAGTCTTGTGCGTCATACTTCACCATTGTTCCACACAAATATTCAGTCTTAGCCTTCTATTTGGGTGGTAGTGAATCAATCACCAAGCGTGTAGCACCATAATGATCTGGAGCACCACTCAGAAAATGCACATCATACCATTTCTGATGCATTTTTACCACGTAGGTTCCTATGTTATCACCATCTTAGATTTTGTAATTAAGGTAATTAGTTAGCTCGTTCGTGATATTGTTAATTCTCCAAACCCGCACCCTTTTCTTAGTAGTGAGTCTTGGTGGCGGCATCTATATTTATAGTCATTATTAGTTAAACATCAATATTTTTTTTACAAGGCATATAGATTATTATCTAACGAATGGCATAAAATTGTACAATTTACATATGGAAACATGTATTACAGCTGTCATAAAAAAATTAAATGGCATGAAATAAAATGACATAATAAATTTGTTACAAACCTCGAGGAAGCCGGCTGAGATATGACGGTGATGGACGATTCTAAATTATTTTGTGTCAGAAAAATACATTTTCTTTTTCAAGTCTACAGAATCATAGATTTGCTTTGATACCACAGTTGTAACGCCCCAGTTTTACAAAATAAAAATATTCTGACTTTTATAAAAATATTGTTATAAAAACAAGATTTTTAACAAATGTTTTTTATTAAAACTAAACGTTTAAATATAAATAAATACCAGTCACGTTACTAATTAAATATTATCAAATGTTCCATGACATAAAATAAAATTATCCAAAGTTAAATTTGATCTTCATCCATCACCGACATATCTCCAGCCCGACTCTTAATCTGAAAACAAAATATGAAAATGAAGGGGTGTAAAACTTAGACTAGAAAGTTGGCACCCCATTTTCCTTGTATTTCGTATTGTAATAGATAGGGCTGTTAAAGCTGAGTCAAGTCAGCTATGCCTGAGAATACAAGAAGTCAACTGAAGACTAGAATGAAAACTCCGTTGTGAAGCAGCTGAGTGTGGCAAGGAAGAGATGTCAAGAACTCGACTGAAGGAGTATCGGCTGTGAGACAGCTGTGAGAAAAGTCAGTTAAGTCAACCCAAGAAGCCAAGTCAAGTTGAAGTAACAGATGAGTCTTTCAATCATTGGAGCAGACTCAAGTCACCTGAGGAAAAGGCAAACAAGCAAAGAGGAGTTAATCGAAAAGAATCCGTTGCACAAAAGTCAAGAATATTACTTAAACAAGTAATACTTCCATGCTGCCATGTCTTAAAGTGCTCAGTCCCAGAAGCGTGCAAAAGGAATAAACCAATGGGAAGCAATGCACCTCGTGTCAGATTCTGAAAAGGTGATCATTCATTTAATACGAGAAAATGTCAATATCAAAGACTGCAACAAGACAAGCCAACGAACACAAGTGATTTTTGAAAATCGGCCTATCTCTTCAACGGGCAGATTTTTGAAAAATTCACTATAAAAGGCTGAGGAATCACATTGAGAAAAGGTGACCTTGATTACCTTTCATACCTGAGATAACAAGCATTATTCATACTATAACCTGCAAAATATTCTCAAGTTATTCAAGCAAAATCCTCAAGCCTAAATCTCGAAGGAAATCGATCCAACACTAAGCTATGAAGGAAAGACAACTTCAAACTGTTGAAGAGGAAACTTTTGAAGAAGCAAAAGGGGTCTACTTTCCAAGGAGGATTGTAGAAAGGTTCAAGGTCGAACCAATCTCAAGTTATTGGAGGGCTTCGTGATCAAATCCAAGAAGCTTGAGAAAGTGAGCTGAAGTAGCAAGGCAGCCGCCCTGTGAAGTAGCTGAGTCGGACGAGAAGCCAGCTGTGTGACCAAGGCATCTCCAGACTGAGTCCCAAAGGAGCAAGTCAGCTGTGTGATCAAGACTTGTATCTGGACTGATAACCACTTTGTACTCTGATCATTACTTAGTGGATTCCTCCAGGAGTTGGAGAAGAGAGGAGTAGAAGAATTACCCCATCTTCGAACCTCTATAAAAATTATTGTGTCATTTACATTTCAGCATTTCAATTCTGCATATCACTTTATATCTGCTGATAATTTGCTATCCAACTGATAAGTAACTAAGTGCTAAAATCAAGTGTTTAAAACAAATTAAATCAAATTAAAGGGTGTTAAGTCTTCCGCTGAAAATCTCATCACAACCAAGTTAAGGTTTAGACTAAACAACTGAGTTATTCTATCAACAGCTCAATCAAGTTTGTTGAGTGGCTAACTCTGCTGGTTAACTAACTTAGTTGTCCCCCAAGGACTTAGTTGTGTATTTAACTCTGTAATATTTTAAAAGGACTAAAATCGAAAAGTTGGTGGTTTATTCAACCCCCCTTCCAAACCTTACCCACATCCCATGGGACCTACAAGTGGTATCAGAGCGGTTGGTTCATTGAGCCTTTCGCACTGGTTACTAAACTAGATCTCCAATCTTTCAAAGAAGTTTTTAACACTTGCTCTTTCAAAAGCTATTTCTATTCAGCAAAGTTATTATCATGGAAGCAAATTTGACACGCATTCCTATGTTTACTATTGAGGAATTTGATGACTGGAAAATTAGTATGCAGGCTCATCTATCTCGCTTTACATGATGAAATGTGGATAATGATAGAGGATGGGCCACCGCAAATCGAAAGTGAACACAATAGAGAGAGACCCACACCAAGGAGAGGAAGAAGGCTGCTGAAGCAAGACCAGCCCTAGTTGAGAAACCAAGGACTGAATGGACAAACGAGGACAGAAGAAGATACAACCTGGACAATGTGGCCAAGGACATACTTTACAAAACCTAGGACAAAGCAATGTTCAACAAAGTCAAATCTTGCCAAACTGCAAAACAAATCTGGGATAAATTAACTTTAATTTGTGAAGGATCTGAGCAAATTAAAGAAAACAAATTGTCTGTTTGCTGTACAAAAATTTGAAAATTTTAAAATGCTTGCAGGTGAAACCTTGGATCAGCTGGATGCTCGATTCACTGAGATCACAAATGAATTATCCGCACTTGGGAAAGAATATACACAGAAGGAAATGTGTATGAAGATTCTGAGAAGCCTCCTAGCTGAATGGGAAATGAAGGTCATGGCCCTGGGACATTCAATGAACCTCACAACAACATCCAACCATGAGCTATTCTCAGACCTCAAAGCCTACGAGTTTGAGCTGAGAAGAAAAGATCAAGAGGAGACAGCTGTACCCAAAACAGCAACACTTATAGTCAAGGATGGGAAGAGAGTTGAGGTCAAGGAAGCCATTGACCAGGAGAAAATTGCCTTGATGGTTAAAAGATTCAACAAGTTCTTCAACAAGAACTATAAAAGAAACAAGGGTGAATCCTCCAGGAGACATTCAGCTCCCTCCAAGTCAAAGGAAGATAGGCCACCCATGAGAGCTGAGCATCAAAAGTTTGAATATCAGAGAACTGATAACCCAAGAATGGAAAGAACTGATCAAAAAGCTGAGAACCTGTGTTGGAACTGTAGACAACCAGGACACTTTGCTATTGACTGTCCATATCTTGTAGTCAATAAATACAGAAATGAAGAAGAAAGAAGAGTCTTCAGAGAAAGAAGACAGGAAAAGAAAAAGGCAATGTTGGCTACTGAGACTGCTGAGACAGCTAAGTCAAAAGAAACAGCAGACTTAGAGAGAGTGAAGCTGACTACTCAAGTGACTCTGAAGAAGAAGCAATGATCTGTCTAATGGCTAAAGAACAAGATCAAGCTGACCAAGAAGATGAGGTACACTCTAACTCATCTCACTCAGATTCTAGTGATAGTGATTGTGACATACACACTTCATCACCCACTGATCTTTATGATTCATTAGGCAAAATGATGAAAGATTTTGAGCACATTAAATCCTAACACACACTATTAAATGAGGAAAACAGCCAGCTCAAAAGCCAAAACTCACAGCTGACTAAGGAGCTGAGTACTCTAAGTCACATAGCTGATGAGAACAAAGAGCTGAAGTCTGAAAATGCAAAATTAATAGCAGAGATAGCTGCTATAGAAAAGAGGGAAAATGATCTCAAAAATGTGATTGCATCATTTACAAAGGCATCTAAATCATTGAATGACCTTATTTTGAGCCAAAAAGAATGTGGAGATAAAACTGGCATAGGATTCAATTCCTTTGTACACAGTCAAACTCCCAGAGTGATTTTGGAAAAAGGATCTTCAAGTAATGAAGCATCTCAAAAACCCAAGACACCAAATGTTGCACCCACATTCACTCCAACGCACAATCACAAACAAACTGGCCTTGGATATAAAGGAAAGGGAAAACAACCAGTTGAGTATGCTGAGAGAACAACTGAGAAGAAATCCAGCAGAGTTCCTCAGCAAACTCCAAATAGAAAGTACTTTGTAAAGAAGAAACAGAGCTACCAGAAACCCCAGAAATTCTATCAAAAGAACACATATGATGGGAATGGTAGAAACTACCCAAGCCAAGCTGACTAGAATAATGTAAAATATCAGCAAAGACCTATGGAATATAAGCCTAAATGGCAAACCTAGAACTCAGCAAAGGCCATTCCAAAGGCAAAAGAACTATCATCAGCACACATGTGCACCCAGGCACTACACTCAAAAATATCACAACTACCCAAAGAAGGCAATTGCTAAAACACTCACACATGCATACAGACAAAAGAGACAGTTGTATGAACTTAAAGCCCCCAAGCAATTTGCCAAAGTGAGTTATGATTATGGCACAGATAGATGGCAACCTCTTAGAGTCAAGTCATTTGGCTATAGGTTGGTTGGATCAGCTTACAACACTAACCCCTCAGGACCCAGACAAGCATGGGTACCTAAAAACTAATTTCCTTGATTGCGGGTTCAAGGAACAATGAGAGTGCCAAGGAACTGATACATGGATAGTGGCTCCCGGACACACATGACAGAAACACGAAAAATCTGTCAAAATTTGAGGAGATTAGAGGCTCAAAAGTCATATTTGGAGGAAATGAAGCTCTAGGGGAAATAAGAGGCAATCGGATCCATCAAGAAAAATGGATTAGAAATCACGGATGTTGCATATGTTGAAGGCCTCAACTTCAACTTTGTTAAGCATTAGCCAACTCGTGACAAGGGCTATAATGTTGGATTCAATATGGGAAAGTGCCAAATTAAAGACACTGAATCAAATGAAATAGTGTTGCAAGGATCCAGATAAAAGAACATGTATGTGGTAGACTGGTCAACTGCCACACCAAGTACTTGTCTCATTAGCAAAGAGTACAAACCAAATCAAGTTGGTTGTGGCACAAAAGTGAGTCATCCGAATTTCAAGATAATTAACAAGCTTGCAAGGAGTCATCTTGTGGAAGGATCGCGGACTCGATACAAGAAAGAAAGTGTTTGTGATGCATGCCGGATGGGAAAGCGGATCAAATCATCATTCAAAGAGAAGCCTAGTCCATCTTCAACAAGGATATTGCATCATTGCATATGGATCTATTTGGTCCAGATTGAGCCACCAACATAAGTGGAAAGAAATACACTTTAGTAGTGGTGGATGATTATTCAAGATATACATGGACAATCTTCATGTGTAAAAAGAAGGAAACTTTGCAAGTTACCTCAACCGATGAGAAGAGTTCAAAATGAGAAGAGTCAAACCATTATAAAGATAAGGTCGATAGAGGAACCGAGTTTGTCAATGGGATAATAACTCGATGATTGTGTTGAAAATGGTATTGCTCATGAATTATCTGCAGACAAGGACTCCACAAAGAGAATGGAGTAGCAGAAAGAAGAAACAAAACTCTCAAAGAAGCTGCAAGAACCGTGTTAGCTGAAGCTGGATTGCCAAAGAGATTTTGGGCTGAAGCCATCAACACTGCATGCTATACTCAAAATAGATGCAAGATTAACAGACAACTGACAAAGACTCCCTATGAAATATGGACAGGGAGAAAGCCAAATGTTGCATATTTTAGAATATTTGGATGTAAATGCTTCATCCACAACAATGGGAAGGATAATCTAAAGGTTTTTTATGCTAAAGCTGATGAAAGTATCTTCTTGGGATACTCAGCTGCAAGCAAAGCCTACAGGAGTGCTGAACTAGAGGACTATGGTCACAGAAGAGTCTATCCATGTGGTTTTTGATGAACCTAATATAAATGGAGAAGACATTGAAGAGTTAGCCGATAAGCTGAATCAGCCAACTATGCAGAAGAGTCCTTATGTTGAAGCTGAAGCTGGAGCAATTAATCAAGGTGAAGATGAGATTGCTGAGTCACAAAGACAGCTGGGAAATCTGCAGCTGAATGATAATGAAAGAGCTGCTCAAGAAAACACAGCTGTAAGACGACTGAACCCAACTGATTTACTCCAACCTGATGTGAGATGGTGTAAGAACCAGATCCAAAGCTCAACAAGAAGCAATGTTCACTTGTTTTATTTCCCAAATAGAACCAAAAGATGTGTCTCAAGCATTGGATGACACACATTGGATTCAAGCCATGCAAGAAGAGCTGAATCAGTTTGAAAGGAACAAAATGTGGGAATTGGTGCAAAGACCAACCCATCAAAATGTTATTGGCACAAAATGGGTTTTCAGAAAAAAGATGAATGAAGAAGGTTCTGTAGTGAGAAACAAAGCAAGATTGGTAGCCAAAGGGTATTGCCAAGAAGAAGGAATAGATTTTGATGAAACATTTGCTCATGTTGCAAGATTAGAAGCAATAAGGATGTTTCTTGCCTATGCTGCACACAAAAACTTCATTGTATATCAAATGGATGTGAAAAGTGCATTCTTAAATGGACTATTATAAGACGAAGTCTATGTTGAGCAACCTCCAGGCTTTGAGCATAAGACCATTGGAGATAAGGTGTACAAGCTCAAGAAATCTCTATATGGATTGAAACAAGAACCAAGAGCTAGGTATGATACATTGTCTCAATTTCTAACTGACAATGGATTTATCAAAGGCAAAGTGGAAAGAACACTCTTCAGAATTCAAGATGGGGAGAGTATACTGCTTGTTCAAATATATGTGGATGATATCATTTTTGGATCCACAAACAAAGAGCTGTGTGATAAATTCTCAAACCTCATGCAAGGCAAATTTGAAATGAGCATGATGGGAGAGCTGACATTCTTCTTAGGACTTCAAGTTAAACAGCTGAAGGATGGAACCTTTATAAGTCAAACAAAGTACACCAGAGATTTAATGAAGAAATTTGGTATGGAAGAGAAGTCTTCTGTAAAAATACCAATGAATACATCAGTCAAGATGGACATGGATGCAGATGGCAAACATGTGGATCAAACAAGATACAGAGCACTTATTGGATCACTGCTCTATCTAATAGCAAGCGTGCCGTACATCACCTTTGCGGTAGAGAGTGTGCAAGATTCCAATCTGCTCCAAAGGAAAGTCACATGACTACAAACTAAGAGAATCCTAAGATATTTAAAGGGATGCCAAGAAGTTGTCTTATGGTATCCAAAGGAAGGTGGATTCAAACTTATTGGTTATTCAGACTCTGACTATGCTGGATGTAGAGTTGACAGGAAGAGTACTTCAGGTACATGTCAAATGCTTGGAAACAGACTAGTTTCCTGGTTTAGCAAGAAGCAAAATTCAATAGCCACATCCACAAATTGAGCAGTAGTACATAGGCAGCAGGCAAACTATTGCGCCCAAGTCTTATGGATGAGACAACAGCTGAGAGATTATGAAATTGAAGAAAAAGAGATTCCAATTATGTGTGATAACACAAGTGCTATTGCAATCACTCAGAATCCTGTCTTGCATTCGAGAACAAAGCACATTGATGTCAGATATCATTTTATAAAAGATCATGTTGAAAAGAAAGACATCACCTTGGAATATATCTCAACTGATAAACAGTTAGCTGACATATTCACCAAACCCTTATGTGAATTAAGATTTGAAGAGCTTAAGCATGAGCTAGGGCTAATTGAGCTGAGTTGACACTCAGAAGACTCAATGAGAAAAGATGAAACATGAAAAGATGAAAACAGAGCAAATCTCATGAATCAGCCAAGTGAATCAGCCGTATCGGAAAGTCAGCTGTATCGAGTTAGCTGACAGCTAAGTCACTATTCGAATAAAGAGAAGAATAGCTTATAGTCATTTAAGGAGTAAGCCAGTCATTTATAAGCTAAGTGACAAAAACGCATCATTTTTAATGAGCGTGAATGTTTTTAAGGATGACGCATAATTATGACTCTCACGGCTTTTCTCAAAAAGCAAGTTTACAATAATAAGCATATGATTGGATATAAATGTTGCCGCATTAAATGCAAGCAATTAAATGCAATGAGACGTCACGAAAAACTTCGAGCCGTTGATCTCGATCAAAATTCAAAAACCAAAACACGCCTTTCATAACCCATATATACTCATTTTCTCTCCACCGAAAAATATGAGTTCTTCAAAATCTCTCTTTTCTCTCGAAAACCCTACAAAAGCAAGTTTATCAAGATTTAATCGGTAGAATCTTCATCTTCAAAAAGTTATTGTTAGATCGAAAGCAAGTCTCTTTTCTCTCAAAAACCCTACTTGTTCTCAAAGCAAGTTTATCAAGATTTAATCGGTAGAATCTTCTAGAAATGGCACCTAAGACCAATTTCATCAAGTTATCAAAACTTCCCGGGGGTCACCCATCCCATGTCAAATCCAGGTCAAACACGCTTAACCTCGTTTTCTATGTAATGGACACCACAATTTTGTTGGTATGAGTAGTACATATCTAATCATTTAAGCTCTACTTTTAACTTGTCAACCCAAAATTCTGCGTAGGGCACCCCCTACAAAACCAACAATGTTGGAAAACACTAAGTGGTGGACGGACATTTTGATGATAGAATCTCGCACACACCTCCGATTTCAAATGAATGGACACCCCAGAATCCTAAGAGTGATGGCGCAAAGCTTTTAGCTTATGGATTACGCTCTTACATTATTCTTGATGTGCATGATGAAGGGGAGCTTATGCTTATTATTGAAATTATTTACTCCTCTTGGTTGCTTTAATTTTTGAAATTTTGGTTGCATCCAAACGGTCAAGACCTTTTTACCGAAAAATCTTTTTCGAAAATTGCTTTTAGTTTGTGTAAAAATTGTTTTGGAAATCATAAAAAGAGATTGTTTGATACATGTTTTTATCTTAATTTTGATGATTTTATTTTGTCACCAAAACAATGCTTTTAAAGGTTGTCCAAATACTCCTAAATGATTTAAAATGGTTTTCAATATTTTCCTCACATTTTTGAAAAAAAAATTTTTTGGCTTATTTCCTCAAGTTGCTTTTGATAATAATGGACAATCACAAGTTGATGGATTTTATTTCAAAATTTTTGGACATGAAGTTTGGAAGTTGTCTAAATACTCTCGATTGGTTTAAAATGTTTTTACTAAATTTTCGGAGTATTTCTTGGGTTTTATTTTTGACAAAAATTGGACAACATTTCTGCTCATGGTCGATCGGCCATGCATAGGGCAACCCGTACAGAAGATGTTTTTAGAAAAAAAATGAGACGGAAGGAAAAACAAGCGGTCGGCCGCTTCATATCGTCGGCCGATCGGCCGCTCAATGATCGACCGTACTGCAAGTTTCGTTTTGAAAATTGAACTAAAACCTCATTTTTTGAAACGAGAGGATGGATCCTTTGGAGGATCACTTGGCTATGACCTAGTTATTGGCCACTTGTGGAATTTTCAAAGTGTTCATTTTTCTCTTATCAACATGGAAAGTCCTTCCATGTAAACAAGAAAATGTTTAGACCGTTTGGCAAACTCTCAACATTTCCTTAAATTGTGGGATTGATTTCGGATACTATATTCTTGATTTTAATTGTATTTTTCAATCCCCAGGAGATTTTCAATCCCCAAGAGGAAATGTTGATCAATCATCTCCTAGAGGAAGTTTTGGAGCAACCAATACAACAATTGAGATACAACACAACAAGATACACTTCAAGCAAACACTTGGTCTTTCATTGTTATTATTCTTGTTGTAAAATTGCCTAAGATCACTTTCACATCTTTGAGGTCTAGGTTATTCTTGATTACACTTTGCACTCAAATTGTATTATTCATCATTGAGTTGTAATCTTGATTTTTGGTTATCATTCAAACACAAGATATCTTCTGTTCTTGTCAAAGAACACACTTGGATGATCTAGGTGATAGGTACAAGAAGATTGTGGTAATCTTCTTATTGAGGTGTTGAAGAATTTGGTATTCTTCAAGGTTGAAGATTGTGGTAATCTTCACAAGGTGCCGTTGAAGGAAGATTGTGGTAATCTTCAAAGGGAGATTGTGGTAATCTCAAAGGTGGTGTTGAAGAAGAGTGTGGTGCTCTTCAAGGTGTTGTAAGGACAATTTGTATTAATTTTGAATTAATAAAATTCTTTTTCTTTTCAAATCCATCCCTGGCTATGGAGCTTGTAGAGGATTAGGCCCTAGGGTTGAACCTCTTTAAATCAACGTGTGTTGTTTATATTCCGCACCTTTATTATCTATTTGAGCATTCGATTTTAAAAAGAGGGCGAAATCGAAAAGATGGAGATAATCTATTCACCCCCTCTAGATTATCGTGCGCTTGATTACAAAAAGCAAATCCACTTAGGTTCCTCAGCTGGATTTTGAAGCATGATTAAGCAGAGGCAAAAGAAAATACCCTTAAGGCCTTTTTGATGATAGAATATCTCGCACACCGCCTAGAAGAAGAGGTGGCGAGACAATGTGAACGCCGAAATCTCCCGATGAAAGATTAAGTCCTCCGTCTTCACCGCAAGGACATCTTGATCATCAAGCTAAAGACCTTGCGAAGCACTTGCTTATTACCATCGGAGGGTATGATGGAAATATACTGCCTTCCATTCTTGAAAAGGAAGGAAAGAAGTAGCAACAAGAAAGTAGTCTACACATGAAAAGAGATGAAGGACGATCAGTTGTTTCTCCAAAATGTGTGGACATGAAGTTTGGAAGCTTCAATCACCGTCCAAGAATGGGCGTGCATCATGCAAAAAGAAAATTAATCAAGGTTAAGTTCACTCGCCGAGGTTGCGAACAAGTCATTCAAGGAGGATGGATCCTTTGAGGATCACTTGGCTATGACCTTATTGATTGGCCAAGATGGAAGTGAAGGGCATTCCCTTCAACATGGAAAGTCCTTCCATGTAAACAAGAAGATTTAACCTCTCAAGAGCCCATGCGAGGGGCGGACACTTGATGAAGATAACGACCTGAGGAAATCTTGCATATCTTCAAGAAAAAAGAAAATGAGAGATTAGTTTCCCCTGCAAAGAAAGACAAAAGATGCACTTGCCCCTGCTCGTGAGAAAGCCAAGGCGGATTTGTCCTCTTCACAAAAAGGAACCAACGACCATACTCATCCTCACCTTGACATGCTCTCGGATAAGATGATGAGGACATGGACCCTATTGCTAAGGACAAAAAGAAGAAAGGCTTGGAGCATGAGAAGACAACAGAGTGTGCCATCCACATTGATGCAAATCTGAGCAAGAAGTGCGATGGAAGGATGAAACAAGAGAGTCTTCCAAATCACAGAGGCAAAAAGAAATTGATCCATCTAAGAAAGGAGTGGTTTTTCAGAGACAAAGAAAATCTCCCGATTTAAAGAGTTGTGTCTTCCACCTCCCCGTGATGCACTCGAGAAGGGGCGGATCAAAGGAATGTTGCCTTCCATTCCCCGGAAGGGCAACAAGAAGAGGAAAGATGATGATGTGATAGTTGTTTCTCCTGTGTACCCAAGTTGAGCCAACCCCGTGAATGGTGTGCTTGGAAGCTAAGTCACTCGAGGGTACAGAGCACTCAAATTTATTGAGGAAGAACCGAAGAATTGTGAAACATAAGATTTACCACCGTGGTTCGCCACCTTGATGAAGATAACTCATATCTTGCATATCTTCAAGGAAAAAGAAAAGGAGAGATTAGCGAGGAAGCGAGATGACTCCAAAGCCAACATTTGTCCTCTCACTGAACCATCGTTTGATAAATGGTTTTTTCATGATTTTGATGATTTGTTTTTATAGCAAAACAATGGTTTTAAGAGTCTTCCAAATACTCCTAAATAATTTAAAATGGTTTTAATATTTTCCCGGAGTATTTCTTCAAGTTTTATTTTCGACAAAAATTGACAAATTAGCACATTTAATGATTTTGTATCAACCCCGTTGAAGGTTTTACCATCCAAACACTCAAAGGAAGCGTTTCTAAATGTTGTCCTACATACACTCCCGATCGGTTTAAAATGTTTTTACTATTTTTCAGAAGTGTTTGATAAATGGTTTTATTTTTTGATGATTTTGTTTTTATAGCAAAACAATTATTTTAAAGTTGTCCAAATACTCCTAAATAATTTAAAATGGTTTTAATATTTTCCTGAGTATTTCTTCAAGTTTTATTTTCGTTGGACAACACATTTAATGATTTTGTATCAATGGGTTTTTACATCCAAACTACGTTTCTAAATGTTGTCCTAATACTCCCGATCGGTTTAAAATGTTTTTACTATTTTTCGGAGTATTTCTTGAAGTTTATTTTCGATAAAATAATGGACAACACTTTTATTTTGAGGCCAACCTGCGCCGGTGGGCAACCAACCTGGTTTTGAAGAGTACGTTGAAACGTAACTCCCCTTCAAATTTTTAAGGTTGTGCGACCGCCAACGTAGGGAACAACACTCGGCGAACCCCACGTCGACCGGCACCCCGTAAAATTTGTGATATGTTTATTTCAAACTCTATTTCTGTGCGATCGGTCGCCCCTTGGTTTGACAGCAAAAATCTGACCGTTTGACAGCAGACAACTTTCCCTTGATTTGTGGGATGTATTTCTAACAGCTCTTTTCTTCAATTGTCTTGCAATTTTTTACAGAATTCATGTCCCCAAGA
This sequence comes from Rehmannia glutinosa, assembly GCA_016081115.2. Lineage (NCBI taxonomy): Eukaryota > Viridiplantae > Streptophyta > Magnoliopsida > Lamiales > Orobanchaceae > Rehmannia > Rehmannia glutinosa. Next base: position 644,606 of record JABTTQ020000548.1, on the reverse strand, counting down.
GGAGCCTATCATGTACAAGACATCTTCTATAAATAGAGGAAGAATTGAAGCAACACAATAAGAGAGAAAACTACAACACAACAAGATACACTCAAGAATACACTTGTTCTTACATTGTCTTATTTCTTGTTGTAATTTGCCTAGCCTTTCACTTTCACATTCTTGAGGTCTAGGCTTTTCTTAATTACACTTGCACTCTATTGTATTATCAATTATCGAGTTGTAATCTTGAATTTGGGTAATCATTCAACACAAGATATCCTTGTGAGTGTTCTTGTGGTAAGAACATACTTGGGTGATCTAGGTGTTAGGTGTAAGAAGATTGTGGTAATTTTCTTGTTGAGGTGTTGAAGAATTTGGTATTCTTCAAGGTTGAAGATTGTGGTAATCTTCACAAGGTGCCGTTGGAGATTGTGGTAATCTTCAAGTGAGATTGTGGTAATCTCAAAGGTGGTGTTGAAGAAGAGTGTGGTGCTCTTCAAGGTGTTGTTGTAAGTTGGTGTTGTATTAATTTTTGGTAAATTAATAAAATCTTTTTTCTTTTTGAAATCCATCCCGGATATACTGGGGTGGTAGAGGATTAGGCCCTAGGTGGGTTGAACCTCTATAAATTGACGTGTGTTGTTTACATTACGCACCTTTATTATTGTCTTTGAGCATTCGGTTCTAAAAAGAGGGTAAAATCGAAAAGATGGAGATAATCTATTCACCCCTCCTCTAGATTATCGTAGCCGCTTGGACTTACAAGTGGTATCAAAGCCAAACTCTTTGGCAAACTCGTTTCACATCGCGAGTGAAGAGAAACGATCGTCGGCTATGAACAAAGCTCATCTTACCGGCACCTCCACCACCAAGCCACCACTATTTGATTCCAAAAATTTTACATTTTGGAAAGAAAGAATGGAATGCTATTTACAAAGTTGCGGGTTCAATATTTAGAACACCGTCATCAATGGAGAATCTATTCCGACGAAGAATACACCACACACCTCTAAAGGCTTCAAAGAGCTCAATGATGAAGGGAAGAGAATCATCTCCTTAAATGGTAAAGCTCTTAATATTTTGTATTGTTAACTTACTACTTTGGAATTTGATCATATTGTAGATATTCGATCGGCACATGAAGTATGGCAAAAATTAGAAGCCATCTATGAAGTATATGCAAATGAAAGGAGCAACTCAAAAGCATCTACTTCACAAATGGATACAACATCAAATCCAACAACATGGGATGAGCCTTCTACAACCTCCCATGATGAAGAAGTTGAACAATGCCTCATGGGCATCGAAGAAGAAAACGAGGTATGTCTTAAACCCTCTACTTCCTATGATATTGTTATACAAAATGATTATAGTGATTGCAAAATAATTTTGATGAACTACAAAATGAATTCCAAGGCTTACTTGTTAAATATAAAAATTTGAAAAAGGAACTCATTGCTTTGAAAAATGATAAGGATAGTTTATTTACTTCCTATGAATCACTATCATGTGTTCACACCACCACACTTGATAAGGTTAGAAACCTTGAGAAAGAAAATAGTACTCTTGTTGAGAATTTGAATTGCATGAAAAATGATTTATTAAAATGCAACTTGAGTACCAATAAAAAGACCAATATTGTTGATGTTCATAATTGTGATAAAGGACTTGATCATAAGCCTAATGTTGTTAATCATATGAAAAAGAATCAAGTCCCTATATATTTTGGTCATTATGCTCCTAAAATTGTTACTTGTTTTTATGGCGGTAAAAAGGGTCATACGGCTAATTCTTGTCGGGCTAGAAATAGCTCCAATTATTCTTGGAGACCTAAAAGTCTCAAAGCTAATCCTAAAGGACCCAAACACTTGAGGGTACCACAAAATAACGTTGTATTAGGTACTCGGCGAAATAATGATCGAAGAAAATTTATACCGCCAAGAAGACATCAAATGACCATTTCATTTGATCAAAGAAGGAGAAAGTATTTTCAACAAAGCCAATTTCCAAGAAGAGGATATAATCAAAAATGGGAAGAACATAATCCTTGGAAATGGCAAAGACATCATCAAGATGACTTCTCAAGGGGAAGATATCATCAACAATGGGAACGGCACAACCCATGGAAATGGCGTAATTGGTAACCCGTATCTCCCTATTTAAATATGCATTATATTTTGTTATTATGCATGCTTTTATTTGAGTCTTAATTGCAAAATGAGTTTTCAAGTATTTATTTTTTAATTAAGGTCTTCAATATATATTTGTGCTTTTAAAATATTTTTGAAAAAGAAGACCTTATATGATGTTTTTAAAACTCTTGTGCATTTTTATAGACTAAAGTGTGTTATCATCTCTTATGGATTTTTATGGCATAAGCTTACTTGTGATATCTCTTAGCCTACACCTTTATCATTATGATTTGTGCTAGACTTGTTTTAAGAATTGTGTAGGATTTACATATTTTCACAAATGGCCATTTAAGTCATTATTTGTCAAGAAAGGCATAAATTATCGAGGTACGTTTACTTGTGTTATTCTTACTCTTATAGACTCGATATATGTATTGCCATATGCCTATGTGCTTGTTTTTCATAGTATTTCATACAAGTGTCATTAAGAGGATTTTTAGATTTTTCGAAAGGCACTATTCGATATTTGATTGCACATATTTACTTTGTCAACTCTTGTTTAAATACCTCTTTTAAATGAGGTCTCAACTATATGCTATCGGATTTTCAAATTTCAAAAGAGACATTTTGTAGCTTTCTTAAGCTTATTTGAACTTGCATGATTTATTAGATTCTTGATGATCTTCTAAATGCATAGTATGTGTTTCTTGCTTATATAAGTGATGCCGTTAATGAGTTTGTTAAGTTGTGTACTCCAAATATTAGTTACCTCAAAATATTTGGATGTAAATGTTCTATTATGAACACCTTAGATCAATTGGATGCCCTATGGTGATAGTGATGAAGAAGACAAAAAGGGTATTCCGGAACAAACTCGATGATCAAGGCAACATTGGTCGAACTAAGGCGAGGTTAGTAGCTCGAAGGCATTTTCAAGAAAAAGGTAATTGATTTTGATGTAACATTTGCACTCATAGCACATTTAGTAGCTATTTGCATTTTACTTGCCCATTCTTGTTTTAAGAAAATTTCAAGATTTACCAAATGGATGTTAAATCCAATTTTCTCAATGGTTTTATTCAAGAAGAAGTCTATGTAAAACAACCTCCGGGGTTTAAAATTTTTTCTAGGCCAAATGATTTTTATAAAAGGCCAGGTGTGGTTTAAAACAAGTACCCCATGTATGGTATGATAGACTTAGCTATTTTTGCTAAATGTTTTTACAAGAGGTAAAGTTGATACAACTCTTTGTTTTTTAAAAAGGGCAAGATTGTTTACTTGTGCAAATTTATGTTGATAATATTTTTGGTGCTACTAATGAATATTTTGTGCAAGATATTTTTCTAAGTCAATGCAAGGTAAATCTAAGATGATAATGATGAGGAAAGCTCAATCTCTTCATTAGAATTCAAATTCAACAATACCAAGAAGGTGGTTATATTCCACACTCAATGTATAGAAAAGAAGAAATGAGACATTAAAAAAAAAGAACCATTTGAACCTATATGGCTACAAATGAGAAAATTGACAAAGGTTGAGAAAGGCATATCGGCCGACAAACAAATTCGAGTTATGTTTTCTTGTATTATTCCTATAGACTCGACATTTTATATGCCTTATGTCTATATGCTCGACTTCAAAAACTATCCCCACGAATCTCATTAAAGTGCCGTTAAAAGAAATTTTCAAATATTTGAAGGCACTTCTTCTTATGACTTGTTGTATCCAAAGTATTTAAACATTCTTATTTTTCCGGGATAACAAGTTCGGTGTTAGCAATTTCTCAAAATATTGGTTCGTCATAATCGAACTAAAAATATTGAGATTCGATATATTTTTTAAGGGATTGCGATTTTAACAAAAAAAAAACTTGAGATGAGTTTAATTCCATTTCAAGAATAACTCGCGGACCTTTTAATCGTCAACCGCCGAGTCTTTTTATCTCATTTCGAGCTTGATTAAGACATAATGTATATTGAATAAGGCCTACGTTTGCATTTTGCACGTTTTTAAAACTTAGGGGCGAAAAATCGGATTTTTTTGATCAAACTTCAGAATTTTCAAAACAGAAAGAAGCAGTGGGCTGAAGAAGCTGAGGCCGACCGGTCGCCCTACCCTCCGACCGGTCGCCCAGCCCTCCAACCGGTCGCCCCTGCTGATTTTTCAAATAAAATGCTTTCTGTTTCCAGACTTGGCATTTTGGCGTTTTTTTCTTCCTTTCTTCGTCCCCTTTGTCATTTGCACACACAATTCACTTCAAATGAGTTTTGTTGCATAAATTATATATTTTGGGGATTATCTAACTCGACTATCATCATCATTGCTCATCTTTACCGATCGAATGGTAAGAATTTCACTCTCTTTAGCTCAATTGGGTTGAACCCTTGAGAACTTGGTTTAAATGTATATTTCTTGATGCATATTATATATGTTTGTGATGAGCTTATTGATTGTTGATGAATGATATTTGTTAAATTGCATTTGGTGATAAAAATAAAAAATAAAAAAAACAAACTTGGCTTGATTACATTTACAAGGGCTATATATATCTCTTTCTAATTTTGACGCCCGCCAGGTGTTCGATAAAATATTTCAATGAAAAATTCATCACCTACATGATTCTCTCGATTTCAAAAGTCTTATATATTTATAGAGATCATGTTTTGCTTATCAAATGATCTTTCATAAGCTTCTACAAGTCGTATGATTCGATTCTTCCCTCCCATTTGGCCTATAAGCTTCATTGTTCAAATAGCTCGATACATCGGTTTAGTTGCGCACTTTGATATGATTATATGATATTTTTATCATGCTAACATTCTTTTTGATGATTCCAAAGGGGGAGAAACAGGTTATAAGCTCATTACTCATAAAAGCTAAGTTAAGCTAAACAAAAGAAACTATAAGCTATGACTTCCTAAAGTCATAAGTTGTGCATTATACTTAGTCCAATTATTGTATGATGGACTCATATACTTGTCTAATGATGTTTTGTTGACAGGGGGAGCTTATAAGCTCTTGAACTTAAGATCAATATGTAAAAGCTAAGCTTTTAGCTTGTGGTTGATTGCTTTTACATTACTCTTGTTGTGCATATTGATAGGGGGAGCTTTCGCTATATGTGTTTGAATATCTCTACTCCCATTCTTGTGATTATATTGCGTGGAATGTTGTTGCTTACAACGGATTTTTTTTTTTAACCGGTAAAATTGTTTTGGATTGTAATCATCAAAAAGGGGGAGATTGTTTGATAAATGGTTTTATCATGATTTTGATGATTTTGTTTTTATACCAAAACAATGGTTTTAAAGGTTGTCCAAATACTCATAAATAATTTAAAATGGTTTTAATATTTTCCGGAGTATTTCTTCAAGTTTTATTTTCGACAAAAATTGGACAACACATTTAATGATTTTGTATCAATTGGTTTTTACATCCAAACTATGTTTCTAAATGTTGTCCTAATACTCCCGATCGGTTTAAAATATTTTTTACTATTTTTTGGAGTATTTCTTGAAGTTTATTTTCGATAAAATATTGGACAACACTTTTATTTTGAGGCCAACCTCGCCGCCTATAGGGCAACCCGCACTGAAGAGTACGTTGAAACAGAAATTGAGCCAAGAGTGAAAAATAGCGGTCGACCGGTGCCGGTGTCGTCGACGCGGTCGACCGGCCGCCGGTGTCGGCCAAGGTCGACCGTGCGCCAGTGCGACCGGTGCCTCGCAAGTTTGGTTTTGAAACAGAACTCCTGCCCTTCGATTTTTAAGGTCGTGCGACCGGCCAACGTAGGGAATGACCGGTCGAACCCCACGTCGACCGGTCGCCCTGTGTAAATTTGTGATACGTTTATTTTAAACTCTATTTCTGTGCGACCGATCGCCCCTTGGTTTGACAGCAAAAATCTGACCGTTTGACGGCAGACAACTTTCCCTTGATTTGTGGGATGGATTTCTAACAGCTCTTTTCTTCATTTGTCTTGCAATTGTTTACAAAATTCATGTCCCCAAGAGGAGCCTATCATGTACAAGACATCTTCTATAAATAGAGGAAGAATTGAAGTAACACAATAAGAGAGAAAACTACAACACAACAAGATACACTCAAGAATACATTTGTTCTTACATTATCTTATTTCTTGTTGTAATTTGCCTAGCCTTTCACTTTCACATTCTTGAGGTCTAGGCTTTTCTTGATTACACTTGCACTCTATTGTATTATCAATTATCGAGTTGTAATCTTGAATTTGGGTAATCATTCAACACAAGATATCCTTGTGAGTGTTCTTGTGGTAAGAACATAGTTGGGTGATCTAGGTGTTAGGTGTAAGAAGATTGTTGTAATCTTCTTGTTGAGGTGTTGAAGAATTTGGTATTCTTCAAGGTTGAAGATTGTGGTAATCTTCACAAGGTGCCGTTGGAGATTGTGGTAATCTTCAAGTGAGATTGTGGTAATCTCAAAGATGGTGTTGAAGAAGAGTGTGGTGCTCTTCAAGGTGTTGTTGTAAGTTGGTGTTGTATTAATTTTTGGTAAATTAATAAAATCTTTTTTCTTTTTGAAATCCATCCCGGATATACTATGGTGGTAGAGGATTAGGCCCTAGGTGGGTTGAACCTCTATAAATCGACGTGTGTTGTTTACATTACGCACCTTTATTATTGTCTTTGAGCATTCGGTTCTAAAAAGAGGGTAAAATCAAAAAGATGGAGATAATCTATTCACCCCCCCTCTAGATTATCGTAGCCGCTTGGACTTACAGGAAGGAGGCAAAGTGGAGAAGGAAAAAGAACAAGAACAACAACAAGTTGTCACTGACGAAGCTTAGACAGTTGAGTCTATCTCAGCTGAAGTGCCAACCGCTTTGCAGGCTGAGGACACTGCTGATGCAGTCGAGGCAGGATGGATCTGCCCCGGGAGTTAACACTCTGGGCAATTAAAGTGCAATCCTGGGAGTTGAGACTCCTATGGATGCCACTGCAGAAGACCCTAAGACAGTTGTGTTTGTCGAAGGGAATGTACAAGGTCTTGCTGCAGTTGAGACTGCAGGAGCTAATGAAGGCCCAAGGGAGGTTGAGACTTCTCTGGGTAAAGAGACGGAAATGCAGAACATCCCTCCTGTTCACATTGAAGAAACTGAGAAGGAGATAAGTGATCTTCATGATTCCCAAGACAACCCTGACATATCATTTTTTAATAACATTCAGGTATAGATCTCCCTATAGGGTGACCGGTCGACCTCTTCATAGAAAAATTGTCCGATTTTTATCAAAAATAAAGTTCAAGATGTACTTCAAAAACTTAGTGAAAATCAATTAAAATATTTTGAAGTATTTGGATAACATTTGGAAACATTGTTTTGGTATAAAACTTATTTATATGAAATCATCAAAATCAAAATAAAAACATTGATCTAACAACATATAGCCTTCTCCCCCTTTTGAATCAGCAAAAACACAACAAACTATAGCATAAAAAAATTATCAAAGTACTACCGCAGAGAAAAGTGATAGCAATAGTAAAATGTCATAAGTAACTTTGTCATACTTGTTCTTCCTCTATCAGTTTTTAGAAAAGTTCTGGTACATTGTAGGGCTTCAAGAGATAATTAATGCATTCACGTATCCTTTAGCGGACATTTGGGTTGGGGCTTTACTCGTCAACTCACCTCCCCACATTGGCGAACTTTTTCTGGCTTTCTGCAATACCATTTGGTACATCCAGAATCAGGAAATATTCAAAGATGGACCGTCACAACTTTTCATTCTCGTTTCAGGGGTTTTTCATATGTTACAGACTTTCCTCTTAGCTCATTTTTGGCCAGAACAAGATACTTTGTCCCATCGTCCTACAATCTTTGAAACTACACCTCCAAGAATCCATGTTTTCTTTGTTGGAGCTGTGTTAGTACTGGGTGTACATTCAAGATGAAACAGGTTGATTTCTGGGTAGTTTGACTAAGAATTTCGAAGGCATATCCAACCATATGGTCGTTGAAGCTCTAGCCCTTCGAGAAGCTTTATTATTGGTCCAAAATAAAAATATCGAAGATGTATCCATCATGGGAGATTGTATCCGTAATCCTAGCGGCAAAGGGAGACAGACATTGATCATGATTGCCAACCCATTCGTGTTGATATTATGTCCCTCCTCTCTTTCATACATAATGCTAAATTGTTTTGGCACAAAAACTTGCGTGAGACCGTCTCACGGATCTAGTTCCGTGAGACGGAGCCCCATTTAGTAATAAACCCGCCTGACCCGCCTGCCCACCCGCCCCCCAAACCCGCTGAACCACTGAACTCCCCCCCAACCCGCTGAACCCGCCCCATTCACAAAAACCCTTCTTTTTTCCCTTCCCTTAAACCCTTTCTTTTCTCCCTTTTTCATCAACCGCGTACCAAATTTGAAAGAATTTTCTTCGATTTCTCTCGATTTCCGCTCGATTTATTGCGATTCTTCAACTTGTCAACCGGTAAGTTATTTTTTTCATTTTTCTTCAGTTTTTTATGGTTTTTTCTTCCGTTTTTCTTCATTTTTCTTCCATTGTTTGTTCAGTTTCAGTTCTTTCTTGTGTTAGGGTTGTTGTGTTCTAGATTTTGTTTAACGTTTATGCACTTTTTTTATGCGAAATTCATTTTAGTGTTCTTAAAGTAGTCATGTTAATTTCTTATTAGGTTTATATATTTTCAGCCTTGGTAATCTGTGGTGTTTTTTCAATGTTTTTGCAGTTGTAAACTGAAAAAGGTTTGTGCACATTTTCTCCAGTCTGCCATTTTGTTGATAGTTATTCTATATTCTATTATTCTGTGATTATGGAAGGACATTCTAAAACACCTTGTATCCGTATCCCGATTATCCTGGAGACAGGGTATTACAAAATGAAGGCACGCAAGACGGTTTCTCCTAGAAAAAAGAAACTCGCATCGAGAGATGAAAAAATTATTCCTGGAAAAAGGAAAGCTAAGGAAAATATTCAAGCGAAAGATTCAAATCCTATTCCAAAGAAGAGAAAAGTACCATAAAAGGCTGAAAAAGAAAAGGAAGATAAAAACAGGTATAGTCACTATTTAATGCATGATTATATTGTGTTGTTTTGATGTTTCTGTGTTAGTTTGTTGATTGTATCATTGTTGCAGTGGAGATGATAGGAAGAGCTCTGATGTGGAGGTACACGTAGAGAAAAGGCGAAAATCCTGGAAACATATACTTTCATATAAAAGTATCACTTTTCATGTGAAAAGTATCACTTTCTGTGTTCAAAGTATCAGATAACTGAGTATCACTTTTAACATATTTTCTGTGTTATGAGAAATACTTTCTTATAGAAGTATCACTTTTCATGTTAAAAGTATCACTTTTCCTGTTAAAAGTATCACATAACTGAGTATCACTTTTAACATACTTTCATATAGAAGTATCACTTTTCATGTTAAAATTATCACTTTATGTGTTAAAAGTATCACTTAACTGAGTATCACTTTTAACATATTTTCTGTGTTATGAGAAATACTTTCATATAGAAGTATCACTTTTCATGTGAAAAGTATCACTTTTTGTGTTAAACGTATCAATTGTCCTGTGAAAATTATCAGTTTGCATGTTAATACTATTAATTTGTTCATTTTTTTCTGATAAATAATTTTCAAATAGAAGTATCACTTTTCATGTGAAAAGTATCACTTTCTGTGTTAAAAGTATCACTTTGCTTGTTAAAAGTATCACATAACTGAGTATCACTTTTAACATACTTTCATATAGAAGTATCACTTTTCATATCATTTTTCTTTGTTAAAAGTATAACCGAGTACCACTTTTAACATTTTCATATGTATCAATGTTAAAAGTATCACTTTATGTGTTAAAAGTAACACTTTCTGTTTGAAAAGTATCACATAACTGAGTATCACTTTTAATATACTTTCATATAGAAGTATAACTTTTCATGTGAAAAGTATCACTTTTCCTGTTAAAAGTATCACATAACTGAGTATCACTTTTAACATACTTTCATATAGAAGTATCACTTTTCATGTTAAAAGTATCACTTTATATGTTAAATGTATCACTTTTTGTGTTAAAAGTATCACTCTTTGTGTGTTGCAGAGACTTCATCAGTCAACGTAAACCTCAAGATTTATTTGAGTTTCTGAAAAAATTGACTGATAGACAAAAGGCTTATGTGGATAGTATAGGATTTGGAGGTTTGCTGAGTCTTTGTATCGATTCAGCATTTCCTATGGGTATTGTTAAAAATCTGGTGAATAATTTTAATGGTACCAGTCGGATGTTGAAATTCAATGATACGAGTTTCATTGTCACATCGGATAACATATCTAATATTTTTTTATTGCCCAAGAAAGTTGGGAATGATGTTCAGGAATTGGATTGGGGAGAGTCTGTTGGGTTGATTGGTGAGTTGAAGGAGAAGTATGACATTGACGGGGAATGTTTGGTGTATAAGGTTAAGAATGTGATTGAGAGCAGGTTAGTAGATGGTGGCGATGACTTTAAGCGGCTTTTTGTAATTTTCTGCTTATTTTCTTTTTTGACTCCAAGGACGAATCGGAAATTCAACTTGCATGCGATCAAATCAGTCGTAGACATGGAGAAAATAGGGGATTATGACTGGTGTTCGTATGTTTTAAAAACGCTGTGCACAGGGGTGGACAAATACAATAGGAACCCTAGAGCAAAATATATCAGTGGGTGTGTTTTGGTTTTATTGTTATTGTATTTCCATAGATTAAAGTGGCAGGGAAACACTGAACCATCCACACTACCGCTGATATTTCATTGGACGTCTGAGAAGCTGAGGAAAAGAATAAAGCAAGAAAGCTCTATTGTTGTGCTAGGGCAGGTTGAATGGGTAATGGATACATACCCTGTTTGCTTGAGGAATAAATGCACGGTTGACAAAGAGAGAGTTGGGAAAAATGAGACAGTTGGAAAAAATATGGCTAAGAAAGAGAAAGTTGGGAAAAATGTAGACAAAGAGGATGAACAAGAAGTTCAACTTGGTGATGATGAGTATATAAATCTGAAACTACCAAAGGGGAAGGAGCTCGATGATGATGAGGTGCAGAAGCTGGCTAGGGATGTAAGTTCATTTAAAGTATCAGTTTTTACTTGAAGGGGAGAGTATCACTTTTCATGTGAAAAGTATCACTTTTTACTTGAAAAGTATCACTTTTCACTTGAGAAGTATCACTAATCACTGTAATACTTGGAAGTGAAAAGTATCACTTTTCATGTCAAAAGTATCATTTTTCATGTCAAATATTAACATATTCACTGTAATACTTGGAAGTGAAAAGTATCACTTTTCATGTCAAAAGTATCACTTTTCATGTCAAATATTAACATATTTCTTCTTATTTTTTGTAGAATGTTCATAAGGCTTTTTTGATGTGCAAGAGAAATTTTAATCTTGTGATACAATTCCACATGGACGAGTTTAGAAAATTGAAAAATGAGATGACGCAATAGAAGCAAGAGAAGAAAGATATTGTTTCATCTCCGCACTCGTCAATCTCTGAAAGCCAGTTCTTCTCAGACTCGAAGGTGCACGAGTTGATTGATAAAGTTGTCGAAAACTTTAAATTGATGAAGAATTTAGCAGCTCAAATGCCAAATTTTGAGCTCCATACCCCGGAGGATAAGTTTGAAAAAACTGGTGAAGAAGAGGAAGATTCAGGCGAAGAAGTGGGTGAAAAAGTCGGCGAAGAAGTTGGGGATGAAGAAGCAGGAGAGGATGCTCGAAAACTGGACGAACCATGGCCTATTGATCCAAAGGCTGAATTCAAGTCCATGTTCATGAAAAAAACACAAGAGCAGTCTAAATTCTTGCGTAGGAAGGAGCAAGATATTGTCGATTATTGCTTTTTCAATCACCAAAAATTGATCGAGTAAGTAAATTATTTTTATAAATTACCTTTAATTTCCAGTTCAAATCCATTTTCTTGTTTTATTAATTGTTTTAATTTTCAGTTCAAATGCTTTTGCACATGTTGGGGGTTTTATATTGCATTTAATGATGGCATTATGATATTGCACGACTCAATGATGATCCACATAAGCATCATAGACACATGGGCTATGTTGCTTAAAAAAAGACCAGCAACGAACTGCTTTTATTTCCATGCTCAACATTCTGTAAGTTTTATTTAAAAGTATCATTTTATGCTTTAAAAGTATCAATTTTAATCTTAAAAGTATCACACTTCTGCAACAGATGTACCTTGAAAAGATTTTCATTGGAGATAAAGGGCAAGATAGCAGTATAAATTTGAGAGATTGTTGGAATCATTGGATCTCAAGTGGAAACAGCCGAGACCTCAACACCGTAGATTTCGTAAGAATATTTTTCCTATTTTGCTTTGGAATTTACTTGTTCTTCTTATAAAATGCAGATTTTTCCCCTGATTTTCTTCTTAAAAATGCAGATTTTTGTGCCAATTTGATACATGCAACATTATATCTATATTGTCATCAACTTTGTTGATGGAAAAGTGCAGTATCTAGACAATTTGGTGCATCATGAAGATGTTTCTCCTGACTATTTTAGTCTAGCAAAATTGGTGGTCAATTATTTAGTTGATGTTATTATTGATGTTAGTTTTTATGTTATTATTATTTTTAATACTTTGAAGTGAAAAATATCACTTTTTAAGTGAAAAGTATCACTTTTCACTTGAAAAGTATTACTCATTATTTGTTATACTTTAAAGTGAAAAGTATCATTTTTTAAATGAAAATTATTACTCATTATTTATTATACTTTGAAGTGAAAAGTATCACTTTTTAAGTGAAAAATATCACTTTTCACTTGAAAAGTATTACTCATTATTTGTTATACTTTGAAGTGAAAAGTATCACTTTTTAAGTGAAAAGTATCAGTATTACTCAGTATTGTGATTTTTCTTTTTTTTTCACAGCAAAGAGAAATGCGTATTTTCTTGAAAGAGAAAAACCACCCTAAGGCTGATGATGTTGTAAAATATGGCTTTGAGAATGTCAAATTTCCCTGGCAAAGAAAACCAACCAACATCGATTGTGGTGTTTTCTTAATGCACCGCATGGAAATCTCTGGGGCCTTGTGTACTCAGAACCATATTTGCGTAAGGTATGAATCTTTTTGTTGGTTATAAAATTAGATTAGATTTTTCAAGAATATTTATTTACGTTAGTTTTATCTTGTTTTCATTGAAGGTTGGTGAACGGCGAAAATTAAGGGCTTCTTATTGTGCAAGGATTGTTCTCAGCCGGTGAAATGAATTGAGAGTGCAAGTTGAGAAGGACGCAATTGAATTTATAAATCAACAAGCCGATTGATGTATGTATAGGGCTCAGTAGAGAATGATAGGCAAATGAAACATATTTGGTTTAGTGCAAGTCAAGAAGAATTGTTTCTAATTTTTATGCATGTATAGTTCCAAACATTAATAGGTTAGTTTGGTGCAAGTTACATTGATATTGAATAGTATTTTGGTGTATCTTTTTTGGTTGTATGATTTGCTGGGAAGACGACAGAAAGTTGTTTTCATATATTGTAAGTGGGTGTGTGTAGGTCCCAAGGGGTGTGAGTGTAAGGTTTAGAAGGGGGGTTGAATAAACCTTACCAACTTTTCAAATTAGTCCTTTCAAATATTCAAAGTTAATACTTCACAGCTGTGTCCTTGATGGACAGCTAAGATAGTTAATCAAAGAGTTAGTCACTCAACAGACTCGATCGAATCGTTGATAGAATAACTCAAATTGCTTTTTGACTAAAGACTTAACTCGATTGTGATTTGTTTTCATTGAAGACTTAACACCCTTGAATTTGGTTAAGTTTGTTTTAATACTTGGTTTTAGCACTCGATTGATTATCAATTGGATAACAAATTTATCACTAGATATAAAAATAAGATGCAAAAATTAAAGTGTTGAAATGTAAATGACACAATAAGTTTTTATAGAGGTTCAAGATGGGGTAATTCTTCTACTCCTCTCTTCTCCAACTCTGGAGGAATCCACTAAGTATTGATCAATATACGAGTGGTTAACGATCCCGTATACAAGTCTTGATCACACAAACTAACTTGATCCTTTGGGACTCGATCCGAGATGCCTTGGTCACACAAAGTGGCTTCTCGTGACGACTCGAAACTTCTTCACAGGGCAGCTGCCTTGCTACTACAACCCACTTGCTTAAGTTCCTTGGATTTGATCACGAAGCCCTCCAAATAGCTTAAGCTTGGTTCGACCTTGAACCTTCCTACAATCCTCCGTGGAATGTAGACCCCTTGATTCTTCAAATGGTTCCTCTTCAACTGATAGAAGTTGTCTTTCCTTCACAGGTAAGTGTTGGATTGATTTCCTTCATAATATAGGCTTGAGGATTAATCTTGAATGACTTGAGAATATTTTTGGTTACAGTTCAAATGTTTGCTTGAATGTTTTTGGTTCAGGTAATCAAGGTAACCTTTTCTCAAATAAACTCCTCAGCCTTTTATAGTGTTCTTTTGAAAATTTGCCCGTTGAAGAGATAGGCTTATTTTCAAAAGACATTTGTGGTCATTGGCTTGTCTTGTTGCAGTCCTTGGAATTTATGTTTCCTCGTATGAACGATTCTTGACCTTTTCGCAGTTCGACACGACACGGTGCAAAGTGCTTCTCATTGGTTTATTCCTTTTGCATGCTTCTCGGGATCGAGCACTTCAAGAAAGGTAGTATGGAGGTATTACTTGTTTAAGTAATTCTCTTGATTTACGTGCAACGGATCTCTTTCGATTATCTCGACTTGATCGCATTTCCTTAACTTTCCTGTGCGACTTCGAGTCGACTTCCAATCATTGGATGGCTCTTCTCGTCACTTCAACTTGAGACTTGGCTATCTTGAGTTGACTTGACGATACTTCACTCACCGCATCTCACCGCACCTTCATCGAGTTCCTATCTTCTCTTCTTTGCCATACTCACCGCCTCACAGCACAAAGAGTCTTCCTTCTCCATTGTCTTCTTGCATGTTCGAGGCATAGCCGACTTAACTCACTTCGACAAGCCCTATCTATTACAATGCAATTTACAACAAAAATGGGGTGCCAACTTCCTATTCTAAGTTTTACATGGCATTCATCAAAATCTACAAAATAATTTCCCAACAATTTCCCCTTTTTGATGATGCCAAAACTTAAAACATACATCAATAATTAAACAACAAAGATACATACAGGCAAATGTAGAATCACGAAATGTATGCTTAGAATCGATCTTTTATTGATCATAACATTCTTGTTCTTTACATAGTCACATTTCTGAGAGTGTATCGAGCTTGAATCAAAAGAAAATGTATCGAGCTTAAATGGACCTTAAAGTAACCATATTGTTCTATATCTCCACAAGTATAGAAATTGTACAATTTTATTCAATGTACCAGAAGACTTACATAAAAATGTATTTACATAGTACAATACACGAAGGGTGGACAACAACACTTCATCTCCTTCACGCTCCTCTTTTTCATCTTCTTTAGCTCTGTCATCTCCCGATCTTCTTCTCTTTTTCTCATCTTGACCGCCTTCTTCTTTTCATACGCCCTTCCTCGCGCTTCATCTCTTCTCGCTTTTCTTGTCTTTCCTCCCATAGCCGAGTTTGTCTTTTATTTTCCTCTTCAATTCTCCTCACATACTCGGCATTGTTCTTAGCCACTTGCGGGTTGGCTACTTCACAAACCCACCCCAATAGATCCCTCATTTCTTGCCGGATCTATATATTCAATATTTTTGGGCGAGGTCTGGTCCAAACCTCTTCCGCCACCTCTTCTTCTTCATTTTCCTCTGGGCATGTCTTTGTCTTCGGGGTCTTCTTTTTCCCACCGAGTGACTAGCAGAGTGACCAAAGAGAGAGATCGTAGTAGGCTCTTTGCTGTCAGCTTCTTCACATAGTGTGAGACCCTTTTCCCAAGACAAATCCCATGCTTAAGCCGTGGACATATTTGCGAAGTACCCTTCCCGATGCGGCGTCTTGAATTCATCAACAGATCTTGCTCGGTTCCAAAGATCTCAAAATGGCATAGGTGTCTCTCTTTGTTGGAATGCCTCCATGTTGTTTGAGAATATCCATAACTCGGGCATCCATCCTTCCTTCCACTTCCTTCATCCCCTCGCTTCAATCTGTCTTTCTCTCTTTTCCCATAGGTACAAAGCAGTGTTGGAGTGGCAGAGTCACGGGAGTTTGCCGATAATATCACCGTGACAAGACCTTGTTGAGGGTTTTAGCAATCATCAAGGTCACATCTTTCGAACCTTCCCACTCAACGGACTTTCCTTTCTTCTCTCTTATTACTTCCTCGGCTATCTTTCCCTTCACAAATGCTTCCTTCTTCTTCTCACCTTCGGATCCCCTTCAGCGCTTTTTTAGGTATTCCTCTTCCCCCTTTTTGGCATCATCAAAGGAGAGAGGAACCCCCAGTAACAAGCTAGCAAGCAAGAAGTCTAGTCTGGCGATAGCCGAGTTCTCGCTTTGAATCTGCTGCGGAGTATCTTGCACGAAACTCGGCGGGTGGCGTTGGATTCAAATGCTACTAACTTCATCTCAGCCATGAGGAGACGAATTTTCGATCCATATTCTCTTCCACGCGCAGGAGCTCGTTCTTATTATGTTCACGCAATGCTTTATCTCTCGTAGTATGAGATTCATGCATTTGTTCAATGTGCTCTTGCAATTTTGTCTTTGCATCGGCATTCTCACCCGCCAGGACTAACGACTTGTTGAACAATGTCCTGAAATATCGAGCTTGTTCCACACGCATTGTTTGTCTTTGTTGCCACCATTCCGGATCCTCGACTATGATGCCACGCAAATCAGCAGTAAGGTTGGTGTCTCTGTTATCCAGCCTCATATCCAGTGAGGCCTGGTGCCTCTCCGATTTTTCAATCTCAGCAAATAAGGCTTTGAAAACTTCCCGAACTTCAAATTGTCTCCTCTGTGTCGACCGACGCCAAGCAGCATCAAAGTCATAGTTAGCTGGAATAATGGTGTCTGATGGAATAACAGGGTCAGGTCTGTGGAAGCGCTCACGATCTTTAGCTGATTCTTCAGGGAGGTCAGGTACCTCCAGAGAGAAGGGAAACGATTCTACAAAAGGATCATCACGGGCAACGAATCGTTCAATGATAAGTGGTGCTCGTGAAGTCCCCTGTGGAGTCGAACTCTGCTGCACTTGGGGAGCTGCTTGATGGAATTTGTTTCACTGTGGTGCGTGTGAAATTGACCCAGACTTTTGTCGAGCCTCATTGTCTCAACACCTTCGGTCTCACCGGTTTTTCCAAATGAGTTGACCGGTCCTCGGCCTTATCAGAAGCGTCATCGGATGATTATGAGATTTCCATGGGTGGCTCATCATCAAAGTTGAATGTTTGGCGAGTAGTCTTGAGGTCAGACTGATCTCCTTTTCTGATGGATCAATGATAGCAGGAGGGATGTTCTGTGCTTTAGTTTCTTTACCCCAGAAGTCTCAACCTCCCGTTGGCCTTCATTACCTCCTGCACTCAACCGAGCGAGGCCTTGGACATCCCTTTCGATAGTGTCACTGTCTTGGGGTCTTTCGAGGTGGCATCCATTGGAGTCTCAACTCCATGGATTGCACTTTCATCGCCAGTGTTAACTCCCGGCGCTTCCTTCATGTGCCTCGACGCATTAGCAACGCGTCATTAGCCTGAGAGCGCTTGGCACCTCACCGAGACAGTCTCAATCGCCGAGCCTCGTTGATGACAACTCGTTGTGTATTCTGTTGTTGTTCCTTCTGCACCACTCCCATAGGTATCTCCAGCTGTGATTTGGAGGACTATCCTGGTCCCTCCATCATTCTTTGCTCATGAAGGATTCTCGATTCTTGCATTGCTTGCTGCATTTGCAATTCTTCCGTGGCGACAAGAATAGGGTCCAGATCCTCATCATTTTCGATAGGACGTCAAGGTGAGGGTGTGTATGATCGGTGGTGCCGGTCGAGAGGGCGATCTTGGCCTTCTCACGTGCCTCTACGTCCTCAGCTGCTCTAGCCCGTTCGTTTTCTTTTCGAATCTGCGGTATATTGATGCAATTATCCTCGTCAAGGGCTTGCAAAGACTGTGTCCACCTCAAGAAACCTCAAGAGTTCTTCTTCTCAAAGAATGAACTCGGACTTTCAAACCGCACTGGATAGGCTCGCCTTCCATTTTCTCCACTCTCGCAGACGATTTTGGATGTCCGGATACAATGGAGAGTACATGATTACATCGTCTTCATCATTCTCTTTGCCGGCCCTCGTTTCTAGGGATTAAGGGTAGCAGACTTGCTTTTGCCGACACCCTCGGTAGCCTCTTCTATTCAGGTGGAGAAACAACCACGCCAACAGTGATTCAGATTGTCTCACCATTCCTTGTTCCTCGCTTGTTCTGTCTTACAGTGGGTCCTCGACTTGCCTCTGCTGATCGGCCTCAGGCGAGACTTGGTCGTTCATCGATCACTTCGAGACTCTACTTCTCCAAAGGCCTCGGAAGTATCTTCTCCAAATGAGTGACGACTCGGTTGTCTTCTCAAGCTCGGAGAGCTTGGAAATTCTTCTTCTTCTTTTTGTTTTCACCAGAGGGACATCTGGTTCCACTTCCTCCAGTTTGTTGAAGGTAAATGCCTTCGATTGTCTTAGAGGCACCGCCTTCCTTGTGTGGCATCCTCTTCTTCTTGATCACCGGAGAAGGGATTAATGGTTCCTTCTACATTGCGGCTGCAGGGGCAGGAGACACGGCTGCGGGGCCAGGTGACTCGGCTGCAGGGGCAGGAGCAGATTTCTTTTTCTTTCTTTGTAGGGGCGTGATCTTTTTAGCAACAGTAGGCAGCCTTCTTCTTCTTTGGAGGAGAGGAGACATATGTATCTTGAGTCACCGATTCCCCTCACTCGTATCAACCCTCTTGGCATATGCTCTCTTCTGTGCGCCAGACAGGTTTGATCTGAACATCCTCTTATTTACATGGAATGCCTTTCCATGTCGAAGAGGACTCCTTTTACTTCCATCACCGCCAATCACCAGGCCGTATCCTGAGGAACCTCCAAACGTTCCATCCTCCTTGAAGGATCTGTTCCCAACATTCTGGCAGAGTCTGCTGTAGACAAACTCAGCCCAATTACCTTCTTTTCTTCAAGGATCGCAGCCATTATGATCAGCTTAGCTTTAGACAGTTGGTCAAAGCTGCCAAATTTGATGTCTATGCATTTGGCAACAATGTCTAGCAATTTGTGGTAGTCCTCTTTCAGCAGCCTCTTGTTAGCTGTGTAGACCACTTTTGCAGCATAGTCGGACTTGGCTACTTCCTTCCAAGCAGCAGTCAGGTCGACCTCGGCTTCATGAATCTCCGGCACTCCTTCCACCGGCAATAAGCAGTGTTCTGCCAGATCCTTGGCAGTAATGGTGAACTCCTTTCCATGAACAGAGGACTTGATGCCCTCATCGTGAACTTCAGCGTTCACGTAGAACTGTGCGACCTCTTCCACATAGGTCATCGGAAACTCCAACGTCAGAAACGGTTTCAGCCCAGACGTTTCCAATTTCTCAACAATCTTTTTCACTAGGGTGTCGTCGGACCCTTGTTTAACCATACCATCGAAGTCCACAGTAGACCCGGTGTGGATTTGCTTTCCTAGCTTGACAAAGTTATGAGTAGATGCCATTTCGAGATGTTTTACCGAACGAAACTTGAAAACTGAACTGAGGATTGATAGGGTTTTGAGAGAAAATTTTTGCTTTTGCTTTCGAGAGAGAGATGAACAGTTTTTGGTAAAGTGAGAGAGAAACGGACGAAATGGTTTAAGTATGGTTCATGAAAGGACGTGCGGGAGGTTTTTGAAATTTGATCAAAATCAACGGCTTAGATCTTGCACGCCGATTTACATTTAATGTCTCGCATTTAATGTGACAGCATTTATATCCAATCATAAGCTTGTTGTGCAGCTTTTGCCTGTACACGTCATAATTATGCTGACGTCATTCTTAAAAACATTCCTGCTTTGTAAAAATGACCGCGTTTTTGTCACTTTGCTCATAAATGACTCAGCTTACTCCTTAGCTGATTCAATCCTTCTTCTCACTCCTCTCCTAGTGACTCAGCTGTCAGCTAATTTGATTCAGTTGACTTTCCGATACGGCTGATTCACTTAGCTGAATTACGAATTTAGCACTTTTTCCTCTTTTCATGTTTCATCTCTTTTCTTTGAGTCTTCTGAATGTCAACTCAGCTCAATTAACCCTAACTCATGCTTGAGTTCTTCAAATCTTGACTCACATAATGGTTTTGTGAATATGTCACCAACCGCTTATCGCTTGAAATATATTCCAAGGTGATGTCCTTCTTTTCAACATGGTCTCTTATGAAGTGATATCTGACATCGATATGCTTTGTTCTTGAATGCAACACAGGATTTTGAGTGATTGCAATTGCACTTGTGTTATCACACATAATTAGAATTTCTTTTTCCTCAACCTCATAGTCTCTCGGTGATGTCTCATCCATAAGACTTGGGCACAACAAATGCCCGCAGCCTATGTATTCTCGCCTCACCATGGAGGTGGCTATTGAATTTTGCTTCTTGCTAAACCAGAAATTAGCCTATTTCCAAGCATTTGACATGTGATCGAGGTGCTCTTCTTGTCAACTCTACATCCAAAGATAGTCGAGTCCGAATAACCAATTAGCTTGAATCCACCTTCCTTTGGATACCATAAGCCAACTTCTTGGCTTCCTTTCAAATATCTCAAGATCCTCTTGGCCGCATCATGTGGCTTTCTTTTGGAGCGATTGAAATCTTGCACATACACCTACAAAAAAGGTGATGTCGGCCCTGCTTTGTGAGATAGAGCAATGATCCAATAAGTGCTCTATATCTTGTTTGATCTACTGAGCTTGCCATCTGCATCCATATCCATTTTGATGATGTATTCATTGGTATTTTCACGAAGACTTCTCTTCCATACCAAATTTCTTCATTAAATCTCTGGTGTATTTTGTCCGACTTATGAAGGTTCGATCCTTCAAATTTTTTTACTTGGAGTCCAAGGAAGAATGTCGACTCTCCCATCATGCTCATTTCGAATTTGCTTTGCATGAGATTTGAAAATTTATCACACAGCTCTTTGTTTGTGGATCCAAAAATGATGTCATCCACATATATTTGAACAAGCAGTATGCTCTTCCCATCTTGAATTCTGAAGAGTGTTCTATCCACTTTGCCTTTGGTGAATCCATTCCTAGTCAAGAATTGTGACAATGTATCATACCATGCTCTGGGTGCCTGTTTCAATCCATATAGAGCTTTCTTGAGTTTGTATACTTTGTCTCCAAGAGTCTTCTGCTCAAATCCTGGAGCTTGTTCAACATACACTTCTTCTTCCAACAAACCATTAAGAAATGCACTCTTTACATCCATTTGATATACAATAAAGTTCTTGTGAGCTGCATAGGAAAGAAACATCCTTATGGCTTCCAATCTTGCCACATGAGCAAATGGTTCATCAAAATCTATCCCTTCTTCTTGGCAATATCCTTTAGCTACCAATCTTGCTTTGTTTCTTACCACAGAACCTTCTTCATTCATCTTGTTTCTGAACACCCATTTAGTGCCAATAACATTTTGATGGGTAGGTCTTTGAACCAATTCCCACACTTTATTTCTTTCAAACTGATTCAGCTCTTCTTGCATGGCTTGAATCCAATGTGTGTCATCCAATGCTTGTGACACGTCTTTAGGCTCTATTTGTGAGATGAAGCATGTGAACATTGCTTCTTGTTGAGTTCTGGATCTCGTTTTGACACCTTCTCTTACATCTCCAATGACTAGTTCTGGTGGATGGTCTCTCAGCCATCTTACATCAGGTTGGAGTAAGTTAGCTGGATTCAGTCGTCTTGCAGCTGTGTTGTTTTGATCAGCTCTCTCATCATCACTTAGCTGCAGATTTTCCAGCTATTTTTGAGACTCAGCTATCTCATCTTCTTTTGGGTTTATAATTCTAGCTTCAACTTCAACATAGGGACTCTTCTGCATGGTTGGTTGATTCAGCTTATCAGCTGACTCTTCAATGTCTTCTCCATTTACATTGGGCTCATTGAACACCACATGGATGGATTCTTCTGTAACCATACTCCTTTTGTTGAGTACTCTGTAGGCTTTGCTTTCAGCTGAGTATCCCAAGAAGATACATTCATCAGCTTTAGCATCAAAAGTCTTTAAATTATCTTTGTCATTATTATGGATGAAGCATTTACATCCAAATATTCTTAAATATGCAACATTTGGCTTTCTCCCTGTCCAGATCTCATAGGGAGTCTTTGTCAGCTGTCTGTTTATCATGCATCTATTTTGAGTATAGCATGATGTGTTTATTGCTTCAGCCCAAAATCTTTTAGGTAACCCTGCTTCAGCTAATATGGTCCTTGCTGCTTCTTTGATAGTTCCGTTTCTTCTTTCTGCAACTCCATTTTGTTGTGGAGTCCTTGCTGCTGATAATTCATGACCAATACCATTTTCAACACAATACTGAGTTATTATACTATTGACAAACTCGGTTCCTCTGTCGATCTTATTTTGATAATGGTTTGACTCTTCTCATTTTGGATTCTCTTCATCAGTTGTGGTAGTTTCTGCAGAGTTTCTTTCTTCTTACACATGAATATTGTCCATGTATATCTTGAGTAGTCATCTACTACCACTAAGGTGTATTTCTTCCCACTTATGCTAGCTGGTTCAACTGGACCAAATAGATCCATATGTAGCAGGTGCAATATTCTTGTTGAAGATGGACATGTCTTTTCTTTGAATGGTGATTTGATTTGCTTTCCCATATGGCATGCATCACATACACTTTCCTTCTTGTATACTGAGTCCGGAAGTCCTTCTACAAGACGCTTACGCAAGCTTGTTAATTGTTTTGAAATTCGGGTGACTCGACTTCTTGTGCCACAAAATGACCAACTTGATTCAAATTGTGCTCTTTTTGCTAGTAGACAAGTGCTTGGTGTTGCGGTTGACCAATCTACCACATACATGTTCTTTTGTCTCGCATCCTTGCAACACAACTTCATTGATTCGATGTCCTTGATTTGGCATATACCCATGTTGAATCCAACATTGTAGCCTTTGTCACGAGTTGGCTAATACTTAGCGATTGAAGTTGAGTCCTTCAACATATGCAACATCCGAGATTTCTAATCCATTTTCTTGATGGATCCAGTGCCCCTTATTTCTCCCCGAGCTTCATTTCCTCCAAATATGACTTTTGCACCTCGACTTCCTTGAATTTTGATAGATTTTTCTTGTTTCCTCTGTCATGTGCCTGGAATGACCAATGTCCATGTACCAGGTTCCTTGGCACTCAATTCTGTTCCTTGAACCTGCAATCAATGAAATTAGATTTTAGGTACCCATACTTGCCTGGGTCCTGAGGGGTTAGTATTATAAGATGATCCAACCAGCCTATAGCCAAATGTTTTGACTCTAAGAGGTTGCCATCTATCAGTGCCATAATCATAATTAACTTTAGCAAATTGCTTGGGGTTTCTAGGTTCATACAGCTGTCTCTTTTGTCTGTATGCCTGTGAGTGTGTTTTAGCAATTCTGTATTTGGATAGTTGTGATATCTCTGAGTGTAGTGCCTAGGTGCATATGTGTGCTGATGATAGCTCTTGTGCCTTTGGAATGGCCTTTGCTGTGTTCTAGGCCTTTGCCATTTGGGCTTATGTTCCATAGGTCTTTGCTGACAGTTCACATTATTCAAATCAGCTTGGCTTGGGTACTTTCTACCATTCCCATCATATGCGTTTCTTTTATAGAACTTTTGGGGCTTTTGGTAGCTCTGTTTCTTCTTTACAGAGTATTTCCTGTTTGGAGTTTGCTGAGGAACTCGGCTGGATTTCTTCTCACCGTCCTCTCAAAGACACTCAATCGCAACTTTCCTTTTCCTTTATAACCAAGGCCAGTTTGCTTGTGATTGTGCTTTGGAATAAATGTGTGTGCACCATTTGGAGTTTTGGATTTTTGAGATACTTCATTACTTGAAGATCCTTTTTCCAAAATCACTTTTGGATCTTGACATAGCACAGAGCAATTAAATCCTAAGCATGTCTTGTCTCCACATTCTCTTTGACTCATAATAAGGTCATCCAGGGATTTAGATGCCTTAGTGAATGAGGCAATCACATTTTGAGGTCATTCCCCTCTTTTCTATAGCGATTATCTCTGCTATTAGCTTAGCATTTTCAGCCTTTAGACTTTTATCTCATCGACTATTTGACTTAGAGTACTCGGCTCCTTAGTCAGCTGAGAGTTTTGCTCTTTAGCAGTGTTTTCCTCATTTAGTAGTGTGTGTGAGGATTTAATATGTTCAAAGTCTTTCATCATTTTGCCTAATGAATCATAAAGATCGAGTGGGTGATGAAGTGTGTGTGTCACAAATCACTATCACTAGAATGAGGCGTGATGAGTTAGAGTGTACCTCATCTTCTTGGTCGGGTTGGTCTTGTTCCTTGGCCATTAAACAAATCAAAGCTTCTTCTTCGAGTCACTTGAGTAGTCGACTTCACTACTCTCTCGAATCGATTGTGTCTTTTGACTTGGTGTCTCGGATCTCTGCGACCAACATTGCCTTTTTCTTTTCTTGTCTTCTTTCTCTCAAGACCTTTCTTTCCTCTTCATTCCTGTATTTGTTGACTACGGGATATGGGCAATCAATGGCATAGTGACCTGGTTGCTGCGGTTCAAAGATAGATTCTCGGCCTTTTGATCGCTCTTTCCATTCTTGGATTATCAGCTCTTTGATATTCAACTTTTTGATGCTCTACTCTCTTGGTTGGACTATCTTCCCTAGACTTGGAGGGAGCTGAGTGTCTTCTGGAGGATTCACCTTTGCCTCTTTTGTAGTTCTTATTGAAGAACTTATTAAACCTTTTAACCATCAGGGCTATTTCCTCTTGGTCAATAACTTCTTTGACCTCAGCTCTCTTGCCATCCTTAACAATTAGAGCAGTTGTTTTGGGCACAACTGTCTCCTCTTGGTCTTTTCTTCTCAGCTCAAATTTGTAGGCTTTGAGATCTGAGAATAGCTCATGGTTGGATGTCTTAGAAGGTCCATGGAAAATCTCAGTGCCATGACCTTCATTTCCCATTCAGCTGGGAGACTTCTTAGAATTTTCATACACATTTTCTTCTGTGTATATTCTTTTCCAAGTGCAGATAGCTCGTTGGTAATTTCTGTGAACCGAGCATCCAGTTGATCCAAGGTCTCTCCTGCAAGCATTTTAAAATTCTCAAATTTTTGTACAGCAACAGATTGTTTATTTTCCTTGATTTGCTCTGAGCCTTCACAAATTAATGTTAGCTTGTCCCAGATTTCTTTAGCCGTTTTGCATGATTTGACTTTATTGAACATGGATTTGTCCAAAGTTTTGTAAAGAATGTCCTTGGCCACATTGTCCAAGTTATATCTTTTCTGTCATCATTTGTCCATTCAACTCTTGGTTTTTCAACCATGGGCCGGTGCAGGGAGCAACATCCTCTTCACCTTCAAATGCTTCTCTCCTTACAACAATCATGTTCACTTTTAAAATTTGCAGAGGCCCATCCTCTATTACTATCCACATCTCATCGTGTAATCTTTGATAGATGAGCACTGCATACGAATTTTCCAATCATCAAATTCTTCAATTGTGAACATAGGGATGCGTGTCAAATTTGCTTCCATGATAATAACTTTCTTTGAGTAAAAGAGTTTTGAAAGATTGAGTACTAAAACAAGCTTTGAAAAATTTGGAGATCTAGTTCGAGAACTTGTGCGGAAGGCTCAATGAACCAACCGCTCGATACCACTTGTAGGTCCCAAGGGGTGTGAGTGTAAGGTTTAGAAGGGGGGTTGAATAAACCTTACCAACTTTTCAAATTAGTCCTTTCAAATATTCGAGTTAATACTTCACGATTGTTTCCTTGATGGACTGGCTAAGTTAGTTAATCGGAGAGTTAGTCACTCAACGACTCGACCGAACTGGCGATAGAATAACTCGATTGTTTTGACTAAAGACTTAACTCGATTGTGATTTGTTTTTTCATTGGAAGACTTAACACCCTTGAATTAGGTTAAGTTTGTTTTAATACTTGGTTTTAGCACTCGATTGATTATCAATTGGATAGCAAATTTATCACTAGATATAAAAATAAGATGCGAAAATTAAAGTGTTGAAATGTAAATGACACAATAAGTTTTTATAGAGGTTCGAAGATGGGGTAATTCTTCTACTCCTCTCTTCTCCAACTCTGGAGGAATCCACTAAGTATTGATCAATATACGAGTGGTTAACGAGTCCCGAGATACAAGTCTTGATCACACACGGTGACTTGATCCTTTGGGACTCGATCGAGATGCCTTGGTCACCACACAATCAAGGCTTCTCGTGCGACTCGGCTTCTTCACGAGGCGGTGCCTTTGCTCTACTACTGACCCACTTGCTTAAGTTCCTTGGATTTGATCACGAAGCCCTCCAAATAGCTTAAGCTTGGTTCGACCTTGAACCTTCCTACAATCCTCCGTGGAATGTAGACCACTTGATTCTTCAAATGGTTCCTCTTCAACTGATAGAAGTTGTCTTTCCTTCACAGGTAAGTGTTGGATTGATTTCCTTCGTAATATAGGCTTGAGGATTAATCTTGAATGACTTGAGAATATTTTTGGTTACAGTTCAAATGTTTGCTTGAATGTTTTTGGTTCAGGTAATCAAGGTAACCTTTTCTCAAATAAACTCCTCAGCCTTTTATAGTGTTCTTTTGAAAATTTTCCCGTTGAAGAGATAGGCTTATTTTCAAAAGACATTTGTGGTCGTTGGCTTGTCTTGTTGCAGTCCTTGGAATTTACGTTTCCTCGAATGAACGATTCTTTAGCCTTTTCAGAGTTCTGACACGGTGCAGTGCTTCTCATTGGTTTATTCATTTTGCATGCTTCTGGGACTGAGCACTTCAAGAAAGGTAGTATGGAGGTATTACTTGTTTAAGTAATTCTCTTGATTTCTGTGCAACGGATCTCTTTCAGTTATCTCGACTTGACTGCATTTCCTTAACTTCCCCAGGCGACTTGAGTCGACTTCCAATCATTGGATGACTCTTCATCACTTCAACTTGAGACTTGGCTATCTTGAGTTGACTTGACGATACTTCACTCACCGCATCTCACCGCACCTTGATCGAGTTCTATCTTCTCTTCTTTTTGCCATACTCAATGCCTCACAGTGAGAGTCTTCCTTCTAGTCTCCGATTGCCTTCTTGCATGTTCGAGGCATAGTGACTTAACTCAGCTCGACAAGCCCTATCTATTACAATGCAATTTACAACAAAAATGGGGTGCCAACTTCCTATTCTAAGTTTTACATGGCATTCATCAAAATCTACAAAATAATTTCCCAACAGTGTGGTTTAGAATAAGCACATCTGTAAAATTCGAGCTTTTGTTGGTAGTTTCAGAAATATGAGCTCATTAGAGTTGGTTCCAGCTTTTGTTTCCAGCTTCAGAAACATGATCTCATTAGAGTATCACTGTGTTTTAAAAAGTATCACTTTTTGCTACAAAAGTATCATTTTTTGGGTTAAAAGTATTATTTTTTTGTTCAGAAGTATCATCTCATGAAAGTATAGCTTTCCATTGGAAAAGTATCAGTTTTTGTTACAAAAGTATCGTTTTTTGGGTTAAAACTATCACTATTTTGTTCAGAAGTATCATCTCATGAAAGTATAGCTTTCCATTGGAAAAGTATCACCTTTTGGGTTAAAAGTATCACCTTTTTGTTACAAAAGTATCATTTTTTGGGTTAAAAGTATCACCATCATTTATAATACTGAAGCTAAAGAATTCAATACTAAAAATCTGAAGAATTCATTAATGTAAACAGCAAGAATAGTTTCATGTTTTTATGCAAAAATAATTACTAAAATAATCGAGGATTAGGAGTCTTTGAACCAAACTCCTTGGATGGATGTGAGCTTGTTGTATCACTACTTTTCTTCTTCTTGTTTTTTTGAAAATGCCCCTTGATCCTTGCCCTTCCCCCCTTCATAACTGAATGTGTAGGATCCAGTATATTGTTAGAAGAATTAGAAACCTCATGTTGATCCGTAGAATTCAGTGTATTCATCAACGCATCAATAGCTAAAGAATCTCTGTTGTAGCCATCTTCAATGATTCTTCTCGCCTCCTCATTGTCTTGGTATTTTAGAATAAGATTATAATAGTTTCGTGCCATTTCATGTCTCCAAGGAACACAATCCTTCGGTTTATGAGAACTTTCAGCTATCTATTGAACTTCCCCCACAACTCTGTTTTGACAAATTTTGTCCATCTTTTGACAATGTAACACTCAGGAATCTTGGAGATAGAATGCATATGAAATACTCTTAAGCTATGACAACAGAGTAAACCACACTCCTCAAATTTCTTACAAGAACAGTTTATGAGCATATTTAAACAATCATACACCACACGATGATAGCAACCCCCATCACTTGGCAATGAAATGTCATAAATCATGATGTTTTCTTCAACACGCACAATGATGCATTCAGTAGAATTACTTTTAATAAACTCACTCTCAAAATCTTTTAAAACTGTCAATGTATATACCTCAGCAGCATGTTTCAACATTCCAGTCAATGGTAGTACAGACGTCGGAATTGATCTTGAGCATTGGAATTCGTTTTCTTTTTCATTGTTCCTCCAACGCTTTAATGTTCCTTGGAAAATTCCATAAAATTCAGTCAAAGTTGTTGTTTTCTTTGCATTGAATCCTGTTGCGTTGTTTGTACTCTCACTCCTTTGTGAAGATAATATTCCCGCAGAAAAAATATCCTTGCTTAGTGCAGTACACCATTTCTCCTTCAAATCATACATGCGCTGAAACCAAGAATCATTATACAATTCATACCCTGAAATCATAGAATTCCAGCAAGTTTCAAAGTCTCTTTCATCAACACGACCAGTCAAACATTTATTAAATGCTTCTTTGATAGAATTATTTTTTTTCAAATGTCCAAACCGACTTATAGCATTCTGGTGAAGGTGCCACAGACACAGCTTGTGCCTTGTT
This sequence comes from Rehmannia glutinosa, assembly GCA_016081115.2. Lineage (NCBI taxonomy): Eukaryota > Viridiplantae > Streptophyta > Magnoliopsida > Lamiales > Orobanchaceae > Rehmannia > Rehmannia glutinosa. The sequence goes on along the minus strand of JABTTQ020000548.1, from coordinate 615,369 downwards.
TGAGAAAAACATGCACAGAAGAAAGAAAACAAAATTAATCATATATGTTTTGAGGGAAAAGTATCTTATTTTCATGTTAAAGTATCAGTTTTATAGCTAAAAGTATCACTTTTAGCTATTAAAGTATCACAGACAAAAGTATCAGATTTTTTTCATAAAGTATATTTATCTTTTCAATTGCATTGTTGATTGCTAGGTCTTGATCAGCGAACATAGTTACAGGACATTTTCAACCCATTGATTTTGTAAAGACTTGAAAAAGCCACTCATATGATTCAAATTTTTCATCAGATAAAGAATCACACCCAAACATGACATTTTTCCAATGGTTGTTGACCCCAACAAATGGCGCACAAATCAAGTTATACTTATTTGTACGGTAAGTTGTGTCAAATACCAAAACATCACCATATATTTTGTAGTCTTCTTTCATCATAGAATCTCTCCAAAATACATTAGATAATCTACCCATTTCATCCAATTTCACTCTAAAAAAGAAATCCTCCTCTTTGACATCTTCTTGATATAAGATATCAACCGCATCATGTACCATATAACGGTAAGATTGAGTAACTTTCATCCCACAAGATATCATATCCTCAATAGCTTTGCCTTTTTCATTCGTAATCACTCTTTCAAAACGATGTAGATGGCTTCATTCCCTTCTTGTGAGTTGATGGTTGTGTTCCATAATATGTTGAACTACCTCATAAAGCCCCTCTCCATTTAACTTTACTCTCATTGAAGCTTTACATCCGGTGCGTGTAACATTAGCCTTTTTCGTTTCGGCTGTAGATTTCTTAAATCCAGCAGAAGAACATACATAATATTTCTCAAGGACAACTCCTGTTTCAGCTGTAGATTTTCTAGTAGTAGATTTTCGTACACTAAACCCAAAAGCACGAGCATGACGACAATACAACTGATGTATATCCTTAATTGTTTTTCTTGTAATATGGAGAAGACAACCACTCACATCAAACTCATTTTCATCTTCGTTATCACCTCCAGGCTCATTGGAATTAGTGATTTCATCACCCTCATCACTAGAGGCAATAATTGCAACAACATCTAAATGTAATACTTTTGGTTAGAAATATGATACTTTTCATTGAAGAAATGATACTTTTCATCGAAAAAATGATAATTTTTAGTGGAAAAACAATACTTGAAATACTGAAGTGACAAAAAATGGGTAGCACATTACCTTCAGCTTCCTAGACTATTGTATCACTTGCATTTTGTGTGGCAATTTTGAGTTCATCATTCTGATGAGCAGCGCCAATTTTTGTAACAACATCTAAATATAATAATTTTGGTTAGAAATATGATATTTTTCATTGAAAAATTGATACCTTTTACTAGAAAAGCAATACTTGAAAAACTGAAGTGACAAAAAATGGGAATCACATTACCTTCAGCTTCTTAGACCAGTGTATTACTTGTATTCTGTGTGGTAATACTGATTTCATCATTTTCACGAGCAGCACCAAGAATTGTAACAACATCTAAGCGTAATACTTGGTTAGTAATATGATACTTTTCATTGAAAAAGTGATACTTTTTACTAGAAAAGCAATACTTGAAAAACTGAAGTGACAAAAAAGGGAAGCACATTACCTTCAGCTTCTTGGACCATTGTATTACTTGTATTCTGTGTGGTAATACTGATTTCATCATTCTCACGAGCAGCACCAAGAATTGTGACAACATCTAAGCGTAATACTTGGTTAGTAATATGATACTTTTCATTGAAAAAGTGATACTTTTTACTAGAAAAACAATACTTGAAAAACTAAAGTGACAAAAAATGGGAAGCACATTACCTTCAGCTTCTTGGACCATTGTATTACTTGTTTTCTGTGTGGTAATACGGATTTCATCATTTTCACGAGCAGCACCAAGAATTGTGACAACATTTAAGCGTAATACTTGGTTAGTAATATGATACCTTTCATTGAAAAATTGATACTTTTTACTAAAAAAGCAATACTTGAAAAACTGAAGTGACAAAAAATGGGAAGCACATTACCTTCAGCTTCTTGGACCATTGTATTACTTGTTTTCTGTGTGGTTATATTGATTACATCATTTTCACGAGCAGCACCAAGAATTATGACAACATCTAAGCGTAGTACTTGGTTAGTAATATGATACTTTTCATTGAAAAGTGATACTTTTTACTAGAAAAGCAATACTTGAAAAACTGAAGTGACAAAAAATGGGAAGCACATTACCTTCAACTTCTTGGACCATTGCATCACATACATCCCCTTTGTCAATTTTGATTTCATCACCCTCATCACTAGAGTCAATAACGGTGACAACATCTAAATGCAATACTTTTTGCTAGAAATCTAATACTTTTTATTGAAAAAGTGACACTTTTAGCTATAAAAGTAATACTTTTAATGGAAGAAATCGTACTTTCCTTGCCAAGCTATTTAATATTGTCCATTTTTGTTCTTCAACAAAACTTACATAGAAGCTGGAAAAAGAAAAAGTCATTAGAGAAGAAGAAGGTTTTTCTTACAATAACAAACACCAATACGAACATAAAATTCATACATATATTTTTTAACAAAAGGTAAATCGAATCGAATTTTTACATACCGTGTGACACAATGAGAGAACGCGAGCTGAGTTTTTATGTGTGTTGACGTCGAGGGAGGGGGAACTGAGGTTTTATATTCGTTGATTGCGAGAGAGGGAGACAAAGAGAACACGAGTTGAGGTTTTTTTTGCTTTGTACTGTTTCGTTGGTCTCCAGCTGAGAGAGACGACCTGTTGCAGGGGGAACACGAGCTAGGACACGGTTCTATTTTGCAGCTGGGCTGGGCTTGGTTCTATTTTAGAAAATCGGGCGGGTAACTGGGCTGGGATTGGTTCAATGCTAGAAAACCGGGGTGGGCAGGCTGAGGATGGGGCCGCGGGCTCTATTTTGTTGCTCAGCGGGTTCTCAGCGGGTGGGTTAATGGAAATGGAGCTCCGTCTCATGGATCTAGATCAGTGAGACGGTCTCACAAGAGAGTCCCTCTTGTTTTGGATTAGTAGGACTTTACATTTGGTAGCTCATGAGCTAGCTCATTTTGCTAAGCGATCTATTGTGTAACTAGCACATGGGGTGATCCTCCAAAATTCTTGTCTCAATCACGATTTCCAGTACTGGACGATTTCCAGTAATAATCTAACTCAATGGATTGTCAATCCAAAAAGTTTGAGAGGTTTACCTCGAAATTACTTTGGACTCCTCCACTGAAAGCAAATTACTTGGGCTTAGCCCAATTTGTGTTGGGTGAAATCTGGTCGTTCTCAAAAGAGTCCAAGGTCTGTTATATTTTTCTGAAAATTCTACCATATCCCCAAAATTAGTTCAAATTTACAACGTTCCCCCAAGCCGAAAGAAATCATACTCCCCAATACCCCACCCTAAAATCTCCAAAAACAGACGGATGAATTCAGCCCCAAGGCACCCTATTTTCTGCTTAAAATGGCCATGGGATAATCCTCAAAACCAAAACAATCCCCATAATCCCAACAATAATCCCTGTTCTTTGGATACTCCTTGGCTTTTCAAATCATTCAAGAATTTAACCACTGTGGCCTTCAATTTAATCAATTCTGCAGTACCACCAAACACCCAAAAAAACCTTTTCAGTTTAGCAAAACGAGAAAAATTTTAAGCCCTGAAGAGCAGGGAGAGGCAGAGCAGAGAGCATTTGCCGCTGCTTTAGCGAGTGGGAAAGATGCTACGGTTCTTGAGTTTTACTCACCCAAGTGTAGGCTGTGTAATTCTTTGCTGGGTTTTGTGATGGAAGTTGAGAATAGAAACTCTGATTGGCTTAACATTGTCATGGCTGATGCTGAGAATGATAAGTGGTTACCTGAGGTTATTTATCTATTTATTTATTTATTTATTTGTTTTTTTAAGTTTATATTTGTTCACCTGCTTGATTTTGTAGTTTCTTGAGTTGTGCTAAAAATCAAATATTATGTTTATTTTTTCTGAAAAAATTCAGGTATAGGTGATTATCTGACAGGACTTTGTTTTATCACTTTCATGTGGGTAATTTTACTATTTTTTGGTTAAATGTAATAGTTTACTGCTAGGGGGATTCAAGATATAGGATTATTGGTATCTATTTTTCTGTATATACGCCTTCTTGATTCTTGAGTACAATTTTACAAGCGTATGTAAACTGTTTTGTAATGAGTTAGGGGACATGATTTTACTGTCAATCGATGTTAGTGGTTTTGAAAACCTATGATTCTCTCATGTTGATCTTTGTTATTCTGAAATATCAGGGACACAAGTGCCTTCATATGATAGTAAACAATGTTTTTGAGCAAAACCACGTTTGCTCAAAGAATTAGTAGAAGAAAATGGTTTTGCTAGTTCTTGGTCGAAATAATGTATGAAGTGATATCCATAAGTGTTTCATACTATTCCCTTAGGAACGAAAATGATGTAGGTGGTGCTTTAGATCAGTGATTACCTTCGGATCAGGGTCGGATTGTCGGATCAACAGGGTAATCGGGTTCGAGACAAAACCATTTTCTTCATCGGGGTAGTCAGGGAGGTCCCTAGCTAAGATCCTCCAATGCTTAAGCCAGGTCAAGCTCTTGAGGTATTAGGTCGTAAGAACTAATAAGTGTAAGAAGTAAAAAGCGAATAAAGTTACCTTTATGATTATTGTAGCACTCTATTTATACATTCTCCTGGCACATGTAAGAATTATAATGGTGACAAGTGTCACCATCTAGAGGTGCCTCATGTGCTATTGCCATGGGGATCTACGGTTCTGCAGGGAGACCGCATCCGCCCTGATACTCGGGTCGATCCGTGGATCATAAGTGGTTTTTCTCAATTGGGTCCATTTTATGGGCATAAGGGCGGAATTTCTCTTTTCCCCTGTTGGGTAGGATTATCAAAAGGTCGACAACTGATGCCTAAGAGGAAAACTAGTCTTATTTAATAGTAGCAAAATCAATAGTCTCATTCATCAAATGGAAATTCATGCATGTACGTCTGCAATGAGGAGGGAGGATTTAAGGCTTTAAAAGGATATAGAAAACATCATATTATTTGATCTCTAGACTTTTAAGACAGGCTTCAAGTTTTAATAGGCTTGATGCAATGTCATTATCATTGTTGAATTAGCTGAAAAATGCATGTTGATGTTTAATCCATTTTACATCTATATAATCACTTCGTTTTCACTTCCTAATAATCGTCCACTTTGATATATCAACCTACCTTCTCATTCTCGTTTTGTGTGTTTTGATGGTATTTGAAATATTATAAGTTTTCTTCATGCAGCTCCTCTATTACGACATCAAGTACGTCCCGTGCTTTGTCCTACTAGATAAAAATGGCAAGGCGCTTGCAAAAACCGGTGTTCCAAATAGTAGACTCCATGTGATAGCAGGTGTTTCCCATCTTCTCAAAATGAAAAGCCCTCGGAAAGATTAGAACAGCTCCGTTTTTGTATTAGAACAACATGGATATATAAGATAGCTGAAAACTCAATGGTGACCAGAGGAATCTTTAGATTTCGGAAGACCATCTATGACTGAGTGAGTGACTTGGAGTTACATCTTAAAACTACTGTTTGGTCAGACTATAATATGTCAAACTGGAAAAAGGATGATACTTTTTTAGGATTTGGGGTTATTGTAAGAAGCTCATTCCCTTTGTTTCCCTTGAATGGGTTTGTACAGAAAATCGATGTTTTGATATAAAGAGTAGCTAGTTAATGATATCATGTTAATAGTAATCTGCATAATATGTGCTTTTAAGTTGTTGGTTGCTAGCAACAAGTCAAAATTCACAATGAGTGATCATTGAGCTTATGATTAATTTTTTAAAAAAACCCTTGAGGATATTTGTTATTATTTTACAAATAGCCCAATTATCTACAAATACTTTCTTTATATTTGTTATTATTTTACAAATTGCACCCTTGAAGAGGATATTTGTTAAGCGAATACAAACCTAAGGGAATGCTTGTAATACAATAAGGGGATTTTGGTAATTTTAAAAGATACCCAGAATACCATAATTTTTTTTGTAATTAAGTTAAATCTTAGGGGTAGTTTTTGTAATTTACCTTTAGCTTTAAGCAAAACTCTAGATTTCCACACTTGGCTTAACTCAAAAGAATTATAACTAGTGTGAAAAGTAGTTAGTAATTACCATGTAATAGGTTGTATGAAATAAAAACATTTTATATTAGGGTTTTAGACAAAATTGAAAAGAACATTTACATTTGTGCACATACATAATGAAATGACATCAAGAAAGAGGATCTTACACAGGCTTCAACAACATAAATTTGTATTTTTCCAGCGTATGCTAATTTACAAACAAGTTGAACAAACACATAACACAATACAACATCATAGAACTTTGTCAAAATCGTAAAATTGACACCAAATCAGATATCAGCTGTGATTATATTGAGTTCTTGAATAATGTCCCTAGCTTCTGCAAGCATGTCTGTATGAGAAACACTCGTCGCCCATATATTCAGCAACGGAGGAACAGCGACATCCAGCTCCGTTAAACGTTCTTCCAGCCAGCTAGAGGCTTTTGGATCCATCAGGCTGCCACCAATAGTCTGAAAAAATAACCATGTTTGTTAGTCTTATATATATATATATATATATATATATATATATCTTTCAAAATCATAAATACCCCGGTGACATGTTTTTATTTAACATATTGCACCTGTTCATGGGGGTAATTCGTAAAACAAATATAAACTTAACTCAATGGATATTTGTAATTTTAAAAGATATCTGGATTTCTTTGTAATTAGGCTCAAGCTAAGGAGTAGTTTTCTAGCTTACCCAAGATGTGCTGGATATAGCATTCGAAATCAGCCTTCTAAGAAGATCTTCATCTGAAGTGCTAATTAATCTGTCTGCGTCAACAGAAAATGCAAGGTCTTGACATGAAGAAGAATCAAATACGGATCCATAGTTTCTCACCACAACTCTACCATGCTTCTCTAATATTTGGTTTAGGTGGCTAATATTGGATCTGTATGGCTGTCCTTTACTAGCCTTAGATCTCCCAAAAGTTTCTGCAGAATCGTTAAGTAAATACTCTTTAGGCTCTATCCCAAGGAAGGCTGCAGCCCTCTCGGAGTCGCCCCAAACACAACAGGAGGATGACCCATCATCTATAACACATTGAAATGAGTAATGAACATCTCAGAAAATAAAATTAACATCTAGGTATCTGGAGGTGAAATGAAACGCCAAATTCATGAAAAATCACATGAAAATATATAAACATCATATAATTGTGACGAAAAATGATGGTCTGAAAAGGTTTTAAATTAAAAAAAAAATTGATACACTCTTTTTCAGAAAATGAAAGGACTGTTTCAGTAAAGACAAAATCGCAATATATAGATAGATAGTTGCCGATGTTTTAGGGTCCTTTAATTAAGTAGGAAAATACTCAATAGATTCAACCCTGGAATTTTCATATTTCTTTCCTTTTGTAGTAATAAAATATGTCGAAACTTAAAAAATTCAACTTAAATTTTCATCAAACCAAGTGATATAGCTTCTAGTCCGAGCTACAAAGAGCTTCAGAGAATGTGTTTGCATTTCCAATCATAACCATATACTCCAAATACCATATAAAGGGATAGAACAAGTACCCATGACAAAACCAGCAAATGGGATCCGAAAAGTAGATGGTATGGAGGGTTCACTTGATTGAAAAACTGCAGTCGTTCTAGCCTTCTCCACTACAAGTATATAAACAGCAACAACCTGTCCCATCAAACAAACGGTAGATAAAGATGAAATATCAAGAAATGAAAGTGATTTGAGCAACGAACAAGGAATAAGATGAAATAACATTCAAAATGTAGGGTATGAATTCTACAGAGCGAGCACGAATTACCCTGCAACGAATTTGCATTGGTTTAGGCTCTGACAATTGCAATGCATCAGATATCAATGTTGTTGTGGCAATGGCATTCGGAGTAGGTACACTGATTAAGCCCACAGTTCCATACGCATAATTGGATTCATAAGCGAGATGTCCATTCATCAAGCTTGTATCATCGATTGTGATGAAAGATACAGGCATCATCATATACTTGTTCTGCCCGCTGTTAAAGAAACAAATTTCATGCGGAAATTCCATCAACTTCTCATTCATGATGTTGAAACAGAAACGCAAAAATTAATCATGAAATCTATGAACTGGGATTTTTGCGCAGTACCATCCACAATAAAAATAGAAGGCTCATTCGGGAACCAGGCAAGCTAAACAGATACAATCATACCATATTATTATCTTTCATTAAAAATTGGACGGAAGTCAAAAGTTTAAATTATAGTATTTTGCTTATGATACATTTATTCAATTAATATCACGATTAGGATATTCAATAACATGCAAAAGGGTTTTCAAGATGTGATTTGGAAATAAATCCATCAGACAAGGAATATGATACTGTTAAGATATACAGAAGGCATTACCTTGAATAACCATAAAAACAAGCCCACTATGACTCATCGAACCAAAAGTAACGATACATGCATAGTTGACAATGACATACCTAAGTACAAGGATTCGGTGAAAGGTTGCATAGGCATCTCTTCCTAACCCAACGGGGTAAGTTTGTTTGCTTAGATCACAGAAGATTCTGACCTGAAGAAAATACTATAAAGTGAGACAAAGAAAAGTATGTCAAAATATTAAGCAAAGCAGGTTGGTACGGGAAATACCGTTCTATTGTCCACCAAAACATGGACACAGACACCACCATTTCCTTCGAGAAACATCGGCAGATAACCTTCACCAATTATGGGCTTATGTTGTGCAGGAAAAGCATCACCACTACAATCGTGTAAAGCCACTACAAGGCCACGTAAAGTTATTAGATTTCCCTCAGGTAAAGGGTAATCAGAACATGAAGTTCTTGAAGACTGCATAGATGCATTTATCACGGGCCCAACATGGTCATGGACATCTGGTTCTTCCTCAAAAGGACTGCCATCCCATATTTTAGTAACATTCTCCAGTAAATTTAGAGCACTGTATGGAACAAACACACTAACGTCTGAATAAATGTTACTGTCTATACCATTGCCACGGGATATTACTTCATCACTGCTAATTTGTGAATTGTGAAATGGAAATACATCAGAGACATCAGAACTTTGGAGACTCTCGATAGATGAGAATGCAAGACTCCTAATATGGGTTTCAGAACTAATGTATACTTTAGCACGACTGACTTGATAATTGTCTTTTATAGAGCATAACATATCGTCCTCCTGATGTTTAACAAGGTAACAACGACCAATTTTCAATACCTGCAATGTTAGTAAGATCTTCAATAAGCTAGTGAAAATATGAAAAAAAAAAAAAAAGGGGACAATTACCCCCAAAAAAACCTAGGGTTTGGGCTAATTTGAAATGGTTTTTGCTTATGAAGTGGAAAAACGTAAGACGGAATCAAACCTCGAGGAGTTTTTTGCAATTTTAAAAACCTCTAGATTTTTCTGTAATTAGACCGAACCTCGAGGGGGTTTTATAATTATCCCTAAAAAAATCCCTGCTCATAGATAACAAAAATAACACGACATACCTCATATTTGCAAAAGTTATCAGGACCAAATTCCAGTAATACCTTCTTCCTTGGTAGTTTGCAGCCACAAGAAATCTTGGCATTTTCATTGGTGCAATGCAGCACACCCATGCAATGACAATTTACACCTTTACTGGCAATCAAACATGACAGTTCTAGTGGATGATTTGAAACACATGTATGTTCTGTACAAGAGTTTCTGTAAGAGCTACAGGAAGCACTGAATTGGCCACTTAATCCATTTCCACCATCATTCAAACCATAAGCGGAAGCCTCAACTGAAGTTTGCTCAATTTTACTTCTCTTATGAGTAAGATGCTTCTCATGTCTGGTAAACATTTCCAGGGAATCCTTCAAATGGCCTGAGGTAACTGTATTCATGACTGCATCTCCATATTTCCCAGCAACAAGCAAATCCCAAGGCAAGACGATGGCCTGAGCAAACATGTTGGACCTCTTTCCTAGATCTTTTCGAAACTGAAAACAATGAAATAAGAAAAAAAGGTCGAAAAGATTACATCAAACTCAAAGTCATTGCCTGTTTTTGCACCAAACCGTACCTTTTGCTGAACCGGAAATTTGTGTGTCAACATAAGCAGGTGAAATTTTCCACTGTCAAGCTCCTGCGAATTTCCTTCCCAATCAAAGAAAAGAGAACGACTCCTAGAATCTTCATCAGTTTTACAGTGGTAAAGATAAGTAGATATCTTCATCCTTGTTAATGGTAGAACATTACTAAAGATACTTCGGCATGATAAAGGCCGATATATGGTTGAATCCAAGTCGGCCAGCTTTGGAGGCATGCCTTCCATAATTAGTCTGAAGTCCTTTGCCTGAAAAGAATGAAGACACATATTAATATCTCACCTTCTATCATTTAAAAAACCTAAAGCACATACAAGCAAGTTTTAGCAGTACCACCTCAAAAATCCTGTCAAAGTCCCAAGTTGCTGGAAGGTCAAGCATGATATCGACACCACCAGTCGCATCAACAAGCTGCAATCTTCCAGAAGATGAGGACATCTGGACAAAAGAGCAGAATATCCAAGTCAAACTACAGATATTTGGAGTTTCAAATGATGTAAATGTAAATTAGTGTTTACGCTTACGTCTATAATGGAAGATATGATGTGCTCCAATTCGTTTAATTATTCCCCAACTAGAACAAAGAACCAAGACAACTAGGGAAATTACATATTCTTTCTACATATACATCAGACCCATGCAGCACTATGAAATCAATCAAACAAGCAAACAAGACAGTTTATGAGAATCACAAGCGAAAAATGGAAATGATTAAGGCGATACCAAGGAGAATGCTTTTTGTTCTGACCTTTAGAGTTCCCAGGACAATAACACAAATTTCTTCAGTGCGCAAGACTCTTCTAATTGATTGCATATAAGATCTCCCACCACAAGAAAGAGGCTTTCTTGAAGTTGTGCAGCCCAAGAAATCAGAAAAATTCTTCTGGTCGTCAAGAATATTCTTCCATGAAGCCTCACAATAATTAATTAAATTAGCAATAGGTAGCACCTGAAGCACAGCAATACGCACACACCAATTATGCACTGCTTGTCTAAATCCATGAACAAAGACACCATTTCATTTGATGTGGATAGGGTAAAATTTAAAAAAATCAGGAACATCAGAAAATAGCTCCCACTCTCACCAATCTCAAGTGACCATAATGTGCTTCCTTGGCACCACAACACCAATTATGTTTGCAGAATTCCAACAGGACTCCTTGCTGCCAAACAAACATTCACAAGTGAACGTGGAAACAATACTTGGGAAACTTGTCAAATGTCATTTTAACCAACGCAAATTTTACCCGACGCTGGAAAACTGATAATGGCAAATGCGAACTAGCATACTTTTGAGCCAGTCCTTCCTTCTGGGAACACCTTGTAATTGTTGAAATCAACTTAGATTGACTATATGTAGGAAAAGTGAATGCATTTATGAAATAAGTCTGTCGGATATATTACATGTTTTGATCCCAAGATCTCCTTCTCAGATAAAATCCCAGCAAACTTTTTTCTAAAACATGAGACGACAAGTAATGCCCTGGAGCACAAGAGTGGCACCAAATGAGCCAATCAGAAACAATGGAAAGTAAATGGATTATCCATATATTTACTTTAGTACCATAATCTGGCTGCAAAAGACAAGGAATCAATGAACTTCTGAAGAAGACTCTGGGAGTGTAATTTCAAGTGACACCTGCAATAGCATCATGATGTAAATACTGGATACAAAAAATCCTGATTTAAGTAGGGCTAAACTTGCATAGAAGCTCTAACCCTGTTTCTAATGGGGAGAATGACTCCACATACACGCTAGTTATACAGCAAGCACCAAGTATCAGCATTTTTCCCCATCGAAATTTTGGATCCACAAAATGAACATTTTTCAGGGTCACCTAAAAGAACCATACATTAAGATGCTAAAGTGGAACACAATGGATTCAAAGCTGTTATGAAGTAATGAAACTACTTCAATCTTCCACAAGTAAATCTAGAAAATGATCTTAATTTCAAATTGATGCCATAAAACAGAGTGCGAAATTAACGTACAATCGCACCAACTCTCACACTGTGTGGCACAGTGAGATGCTGATCCGTTAATAATAGCACCACATCTTCATCCAACTCAACAACCATCCCCTGCATGTAAAAACCAGTAATGACCCCAGTATAGCTACCACATTCACCTTTCCCTCTTATGTGAGTATCGTGAATTAAACCTCGTCCCTTAAACAATTTAGCAATATGCAATGATACTTCATCTGTCGTCACATGCATCAATTGAGACTCTTCATTACTTATAAAAACCAACTTCCTCTTTAACCCCGTTAATAAAACTATGCTGCCAATAAATCGTGAGACCACAGGATACCACAATGATGTCAATCCACAAAAGTACACAATCACCTTCTTAATAAAACAATGGCATTTTATAGTTTCCTCAGTCATATCTTTCAGTTCTGATAGAAATTTTGAGGAACAAAATTTGCATTGACAAACAAGAACATTAACAAGAAACCCACTAACATTTCTCGAACCAGTTTCCCCAGTTGCACAAGGAACAACAGTTACTGGGCTTATCGACTCTATCACACCAAAAATCAAACCGCTGGTCTTGGAACCATCTTTAGCTTCACAAGCACCTAAAGTCAAGCAAAAAGAACTAAAATCCGATAAATAACAAACGTTCTCACCACAAGCTTCGAAGAAATCCCAGCTAATAATCTCCAAAAATCCGCCGTTCACACCCCTATTCCCACATTTTAGAGGAATAAAATTCCAAGCGCGAAGTTGAATCTTTCTATCAATCATTTTCGGGTCGAAATCCAAAACGTCACAGCAAATGGTAGCTGAATCATTAGAAAACTGAAAACAATTACATTTAATCGGTGAATCGCGCACAGAAAAAGATGGCAGGGTAAGAGTTCCTGTAAGGAGTGTCGGCTGATTCAAGGGTTTAAGGGTTTTGGCATTAGGGTCTTGACATGTACGAAAGGAGTGTTTCTGGCGATGGTTGTTATCGGGATTCTTGTGGGTCCTTAAGATAGAAATCGTACGGCTGGGGACGAGAGATGAAGCGGCGGTGAGGGGGCGGGCGCGCTGAACGAGGTCGGAGATAGTTAACACAATCGTTTTTTCTTCCTCCATTACACATGCATATTGTACTGCGGAATCGAAGCTCTGGTGCGTGCGTTTGAGTGAGTCTCTCTCTCTCTCTCTCTCTCTCTCTCTCTCTCTCTCTCTCTCTCTGTGTGTGTGTGAGAGAAGAAAGAGAGAGAGCAGGCGGGAAGGCAATCGTGGCTATTTCATCGCATTCATGTTCCTCTCTCTCTTCTCCAGAATATCACATAGTTTAAGCTCACAAGTTGTTTGTAGCAATTCTTTGATGACACCCGAACCGAGCTGGCGATAAGTTGATCCACGTAGCCATTCAGCCCATGCATATGAGGGACCCACGAGAAAGCACGGACCGAGCTGATGACGTCAGCAGCCGAGCTCGTGACGTGGCACGAGTTGGGCTCGGCTCGCTCTAAGACCAGTTATGGCAGGAAACTTAAAAGATAACCATCCAGACAAGGAAAGTTAAGTGCTCCATTAGCACAATAAACCACCACTTGTCAGCATAACAACAAGATGAGTCAACAAGTGGCGAATACTTGGCTAGCATGCATGTTAAAAGTGTTGATTATCCAAAGTGATTACAACGGGAGCCTCCAAAAATGGCTTTACAAACAAAAATGGAAAATTACAAGGGAATGAAAATCTGACTATTACAACTTGAACAACAGAAAGCCGAGTCGAGTAGAACTCTATCCGCAAGACAAATATATCCCGCCTAGTGCTCACGGTTTGACGTAATGTCCCCAAAGATAAAACGGCTTAACCTCCTCGTGTCTGATGAGCACCCGACACAAAGGCACCTTTCGAACTCGAAGGAGCGAGAACTGGCTGCTGGACTCGAATGCAGAGTGAAATATTGTTGAAATGTGATACAAAATGTTACGACACTTTCAACGACACCTTTGAAATATGCAGAATGTATGCGATTTTTCTGTGTCTGAAATCTGCAATGGAACCAGCTATATATAGAAAACAAAACTTCCACCTGCAGGGAATTAAACATGGTAAGTTAGTGGGCATTAACCTCCCTTGTAATACCCAGGTGTTACAAACACATTGATGACCACAATCTGGGGGTTACAACCCCACTATCTGAGGAGTTACTTACTCCATCAGTCAACTATGAATCTGGACACCTGCAATGTCCAGGTTCATCCGGCGGCCCAACACCCAACAGTCACTTGAATTTGGGCCAAGCCCATTTTCGAGTGACAAAAGTGTTGTGGACCTGGACCAGGGCCCAATAGGGTCGGGCCGCCCTGTTTGATAAATGGTTTTATCATGATTTTGATGATTTTGTTTTTACCCCAAAACAATGTTTTTAAAGGTTGTCCAAATACTCCTAAATGATTTAAAATGGTTTTTAATATTTCCCGGAGTATTTCTTCAAGTTTATTTTCGACTAAATTGGACAACGCTTTTAATGTTTTTGTGTCAATGTGTTTTTACATCAAAACAATGTTTCTAAATGTTGTCCTAATACTCCCGATCGGTCTAATATGTTTTTACTATTTTTCGGAGTATTTCTCGGAGTTTATTTTCGATAAAATATTGGACAACACTTTGGTTTTGAGGCCAACCGGTCGCCCTATAGGCAACCCGTGCTGACGAGTACGTTGAAACAAAAAAATGAGATCGAGGTGTTATATTACAGTCGACCGGCCGCATGGGGGGTCGACCGGCAGGTTGACTGGCCGCCCCCCGTCGACCGATACCTGAAGAGAATGTGTTTCTTCTGTTCTTCAAAAAAATGAAGGTCGACCGGCTAGGGGTGATGTCGACCGGTCGAGCACCCCCTCGACCGGTCGCCCGTTTTTTTTTGAAAAAACAGATTTCAAACTTCTATTTCTCACTGTGCGACCGACCGGTCGCCTATGGTTTGACAAAAAAAATCGACCGTTTGACAACAGACAACTTTCCCTTAATTTGTGGGATGGATTTCTAACAGCTCTTTTCTTCAATTGTCTTGCAATTTTTTACAGAATTCATGTCCCCAAGAGGAGTCTATCATGTACAAGACATCTTCTATAAATAGAGGAAGAATTGAAGCAACACAACAAGAGAAAAACTACAACACAACAAGATACACTCAAGA